>JABTXL010006712.1:32147228-32167891 GCA_025134845.1 Neodon shergylaensis
TTTTATGAAGCTACAGTTACTCTGATACCAAAACCACACAAAGACTCTACCAGGAAAGAGAATTACAGGCCAATCTCACTCATGAACATTGACGCAAAAATCCTCAACAAAATACTGGCAAACCGAATCCAAGAACACATTAGAAAAATTATCCATTATGATCAAGTAGGCTTTATCCCAGAGATGCAGGGCTGGTTCAACATACGCAAATCTATCAATGTAATTCATCATATAAATAAACTGAAAGAAAAAAAACCATGTGATCATTTCATTAGATGCTGAAAAAGCTTTTGACAAAATTCAACATCCCTTTATGATAAAAGTCTTGGAGAGATTAGGGATACAAGGGTCATACCTAAATATAATAAAAGCTATATACAGCAAGCCGACAGCTAACATCAAATTAAACGGAGAGAAACTCAAAGCTACCCCACTAAACTCAGGTACACGACAAGGCTGTCCACTCTCGCCACATCTCTTCAATATAGTGCTTGAAGTTCTAGCAATAGCAATAAGACAACATCAGGGGATCAAGGGGATTCGAATTGGAAAAGAAGAAGTTAAACTTTCATGATATGATATGATAGTGTACATAAGCGACCCCAAAAACTCCACCAAAGAACTCCTACAGCTGATAAACACCTTTAGTAATGTGGCAGGATACAAGATCAACTCCAAAAAATCAGTCGCCCTCTTATACACAAAGGATATGGAAGCAGAGAGGGAAATCAGAGAAGCTTCACCTTTCACGATAGCCACAAACAGCATAAAATATCTTGGGGTAACTCTAACCAAGGAAGTGAAAGACCTATATGACAAGAACTTTAAGGCATTGAAGAAAGAAATTGAAGAGGATACCAGAAAATGGAAGGACGTCCCTTGCTCTTGGATTGGGAGGATCAACATAGTAAAAATGGCAATTCTACCAAAGGCAATTTATAGATTCAATGCAATCCCCATCAAGGTCCCAGCAAAATTCTTCACAGATCTTGAAAGAACAATAATCAACTTTATATGGAAAAACAAAAAACCCAGGATAGCCAAAACAATCCTATACAATAAAGGATCTTCTGGAGGCATTACCATCCCTGACTTCAAACTCTATTACAGAGCTACAGTAATGAAAACAGTGTGGTACTGGCATAAAAACAGAGAAGTTGATCAATGGAATCGCATAGAAGACCCAAATTTTAACCCACAAACCTATGATCACCTCATTTTCGATAAAGGAGCTAAAAGTATACAATGGAGGAAAGAAAGCATCTTCAACAAATGGTGCTGGCACAACTGGATATCAACCTGTAGAAGATTGAAAATAGACCCATATCTATCACCTTGCACAAAACTCAAGTCCAAATGGATCAAAGACCTCAATATTAGTCAGAACACACTGAACCTGATAGAAGAGAAAGTGGAAAGCACCCTACAACATATGGGCACAGGAGATCGCTTTCTATGTATAACCCCAGCAGCACAGACATTAAGGGCAGCATTGAATAAATGGGACCTACTAAAACTGAGAAGCTTCTGTAAAGCAAAAGACACTGTCACTAAGACAAAAAGACAACCTACTGACTGGGAGAAGATCTTCACCAACCCTGCAACAGACAAAGGCCTGATCTCCAAAATTTATAGAGAACTCAAGAAACTAGACTTCAAAATGCTAATTAACCCAATTAAAAAATGGGGCACTGAACTGAACAGAGAATTCTCAACAGAAGAAGTTCAAATGGCCAAAAGACACTTAAGGTCATGCTCAACCTCCTTAGTGATTAGGGAGATGCAAATCAAAACAACTTTGAGATATCATCTTACACCTGTCAGAATGGCTAAAATCAAAAACACCAATGATATCCTTTGCTGGAGAGGCTGTGGAGGAAGGGGTACCCTCATACATTGCTGGTGGGAATGCAATCTTGTGCAACCACTTTGGAAAGCAGTGTGGCAGTTTCTCAGGAAATTCGGGATCAACCTACCCCTGGACCCAGCAATACCACTCTTGGGAATATACCCAAGAGATGCCCTATCACATGACAAAAGCATCTGTTCAACTATGTTCATAGCAGCATTATTTGTAATAACCAGAACCTGGAAACAACCTAGATGCCCTTCAATGGAAGAATGGATGAAGAAAGTGTGGAATATATACACATTAGAGTACTACGCTGCGGTAAAAAACAATGACTTCTCGAATTTTGCATGCAAATGGATGGAAATAGAAAACACTATCCTGAGTGAGGTATCCCAGACCCAAAAAGATGAACATGGGATGTACTCACTCATAATTGGTTTCTAGCCATAAATAATGGTTACAGAGTATATAATTGGTGAACCTAAAGAAGCTAAATTAGAAGGTGAACCCAAGGAAAAACATATAATTATTCTCTTGACTAAGGGAAGTAGACAAAATTGCCGGGGAGAAATTTTGGGATCTTGGGGGGGGGATGGGAGTATCGGGGGAAGGGGAAAGAAAAGTGAGAAGGGGAGGATGAGGGAAACTTGGGGAAACAGGAGGATTGGGATAAAGGAAGGTTGGATAGGGGAGCACGGAAGCACAATTTTTAGTTAAGGGAGTCACCTTAGGGTTGGCAAGAGACTTGAACCTAGAGTGGCTCCCAGGAGCCCAAGGCGAGGTCCCCAGTTAGTTACTTGGGTAGCTGAGGATAGGGAACCTGAAATGACTCTATCCTATAGCCATACTGATGATTATCTTGCATATCACCATAGAACCTTCATCAGGTGATGGATGGAGATAGTCACAGAGCCCCACACAGGAGCACCGGACTGAGCTCCCAAGTTCCCAATGAGGAGCGGAAGGAGGGAGAACATGAGCAAGAAAGTCAGGACCACGAGGGGTGCACCCACCCACTGAGACAGTGTGGCTATTGGGAGCTCACCAAGGCCAGCTGGACTGTGACGGAAGAAGCATGGGATAAAACAGGACTCTCTGAACATGGCGAACAATGGGGGCTGATGAGAAGCCAAGGACCATGACCCTGGGTTTTGATCCTACTTCAAGTTTGGGCTTTGTGGGAGCCTAGCCAGTATGGATGTTCACCTTCCTAGACATGGATGGAGGGGGGAGGACCTTGGACTTTCCACAGGGAAGGGAACCCTGACTACTCTTTGGACTGGAGAGGGAGGGTGAGAGGAGTGGGGGGAGGGGGAGAAGGGTGGGAGGAGGGGGAGGGAAATGGGAGGCTGGGGGGGGGCGGAAACTTTTTTCTTTTTCTCAATAAAAAATTAAAAAAAAAGAGTAGCATGTCAAAGAAAAGCAATGTGTTTCAACACCATCAGCTATCAGATGAGTTCTCCCAGGTTTGATTCAGAGATAAGATTAATATAAGGTATTCTACTGAAAGAGAGAAAAATATTGCTGAATACCAATAATCATAATGGTAAAGTAACAATATGGAAAAAGACTAAAAAGAAAATGAGGAAGACAAAGAAAAGATAAAGAACAGGATGGTCAGATGCATAAGATAAAAACTGAATGAAAATTCTTTTCTGTGAATGAGATTGCCCAAAATCTGTCCCCTAACAACACTGTGGTGTACAATTTTATTTATTATGATTGCAACACAGACACACATACTTGCAAAATCAGACACACACACACGTTTACACACAAGTCTATGCAATTTGTGCTGAGCAAGAATTAACATTCTCTATCAGCCTAAGTCACTGATTTTTATCTCCTCTAGATGGCTTGACTATACTACACTTCTCACAGTTCTGAGTGTGGTGACACAATCCCACTGGGACGCTCCTTCCTGGAGCCCCTTCCCTCCTTGAAAAGACAGATGGACTTCTTAGGCAATTTCTTTGCTTCCTTAGGTGACCCTGGACTCTGGGATCACTGCCGATCTCCTGACTTTGTGGCAGGCCAGGTCTCTTGCATGTTTAATCTATACCCACTGGCTCCATGAAATCTGGCCATTCTTATGAGGCACAGAAGAGCTTCAGCTAGTCTATGCTTGTTTTCACAGGCAGTTTGTTTAGGAGTCGCTGCTCAGTCTTTGGGGGGGGGGGAGAATCAAAATCCTCCAGCTTTGCCTGGTGACTGGTTTCAGTCTTGGTCTAAGTTTTGTTTGAAGAGGTTTCTGTAAATAAATACATTTGCTTCAGTTCTTAAAAAAAAAAGAAAAGAAAACCTAATGATTAAGCTCAATGAACTTAAAGAGAATGAACCTAGAGAACACATGTTTCAGCAGTGTCAAGAAAATGCAATCATAAGGTTGATGGAAATCACAAAGATAATTTTGGCTTTGAATTGGAATTCAATAAAGGTACATATAGAAACATTGAAGAAAAGTCAAACTGAAATGAATATGGAATTGTAAGGCACAATAATCCAACCCGAAAACTCTAGTGAAATCTTTACAAGTTGAATGCAAAAACAGAATATCAGAACCAGAAGTAAAATTAAAAGATCTAGACCAGATAAGAAAAAATGTGAGAAAAAAGTCACTTAAACACAGGAAAGAAAGACACAAGAATTGTGAGGTGTATGACCAAACTTTAGCAACAAACATAGTGGTAGATGAGAAAGTCAAGTCCCAGGTTAATGACATAGACATATTCAACAACATCATAGGGAAATCCTTCTGAAACTACAGAAAATAACCTATAGAGATACTAGAAGAATAGAGAAAATTATGTAAACAAAGCCAGAAAAGAAGCTCTCCTTGGCATATCATAAGTCAAACATGAATAATACAAAAAATAAATAAATAAATACCCCAGAAAGCAATGTATTCCAAGTACTACAAGGTCACAAAGGCAAACCTGGACTAAAGTGCATAGCTGACTCCCATAGT
Source organism: Neodon shergylaensis (assembly GCA_025134845.1). Taxonomy (NCBI): domain Eukaryota; kingdom Metazoa; phylum Chordata; class Mammalia; order Rodentia; family Cricetidae; genus Neodon; species Neodon shergylaensis. The sequence continues at coordinate 32,152,049 of JABTXL010006712.1, forward strand.
TGAAGGAGAAAAAAAAAACAAAACCAAATACACTTTCTAGACAAAAACAGCTTAACACAATTATATCAACCAGAAAGGAAATAGAGAAAGTGAGATTTTCAGCTGAAGAAAGGAACGTCCACAACCAAGAAAATATAGAAAGAAAACAATTGGTTAGGATCTTTGTATGAGAGAAGAGTTTATTTTGAATAATAATTAATTAATGAACCTGATCACGGTTTTGTTGTTGTTTTTGTTTGTTCGTTTGTCTTTTGAAAAATGTGGAAGGCTTTGGAATTCTGAATTAGAAAGAACACTGAATGTTATAGACAGGGCATAAAAGACTATCAAAGTAGGGGTTTGGAAAATACTGGTTCTGAGAGCAATGTGAACTATGGACGTCCCACTCAAGAGGTTTAAGAGGATAACAACATTAGCAATAATATTAGCAAATGGGCTAGAGATTATTCTTGCAATATTTTGGCGAAGAAAGTTGGTTGTTTTTCTGTTGTGCTAAGAATATGCTCGAGGGTAAATAAAAGTTGTCAGGCCAACACCCTGTTAACTACTTGGCATAGCCAGAGTGTATTTTGAGGGTACTGGGTTATGTGGGCGTCCAACAATCATTTTCTGGAAGCCCTCTGAGGAGGTCTTTTTAGTGCATGGGGGATGTGAAAATTTGTCAAAAGATTAATTTATAAGCTTTCTTTACCAGGATAAAAGTAGTGTGTACCACCCTAAAACAGGTGGGCCATCTACTAGCCACAGCATCCAACTTTTTGGACAAGGATGGAACAGGGAATTTCCATGGCCACCTAGTCTGGATTAGGACTCTTTTCATGATGTGCTTAGTCTGACAAATGAACATTTGAAATGATTTTGAGACAGGGAGAAATGCTAGGGCTGGAACTGAATTCTGGGCAGCTTTTAAGGCCTTGAACACTTCTTGTCCAGTATGAATCCAGATTAAAGGCACAGAAATCCTTTTATACTGGCATATACAGGCCTTACTATTTCTGTGAACATTAATATCAGAAGTGACAGTTCACAGCCACTCCTAAGAATTCTCTGATGTGTCTCTTGGTTTCTGGATTTGGCACTTGGTGAAAGTTACTAATCTGGCTTCAAGACAAGGTCCTTTTTCCTCCTTTACTTTGTTATCTAGGGTAAATAGGCTCTGAAGTACAAAACTGGGCCTTCTTAGCTGATACTTGGCTATCCAATGTCTGAAGTTTTTTCAGTAGCACTTCTGTAGCCCATCTACAGTATTCTTCAGTTTCTGAGACTCAAAGAGTAACATCTACATGCTGTAAAAGCATTGTCCCAGAAAATGTCTAGTGGAATGACATGATATTGGCACTCAGAGCCTCATCAAACAGAGTTGGGGCTTCATAAGTCCCTGGGGTAACCATTTTCAAGAAAGTTGTCCAGTATATCCTCCTCTGGGTCTGTCTATTTGAAAGCAAAGATGAGTTGACTCACGTCTGTCTGTAGAATATCTTTTAAGTCCATGATTGTGTACACCTGTTTCTCTAGATAAACTCATAAGGGTATATTGGTTTGGGACTGTGGGATGAATGGCTAGATCTTCTTGTGTACCTTCTTTTTGGCCTAGACAGGCTTATGATTAGAGATTCTAGGTCTCTTGATGGGCAAGAGGAATGTGGTTCAGAGTGATAGGCAGTGTTATGATGCCTGCATTCCCAAGTTTGGAGAGGTGAATGGCAATCCCTTTCTTTGCTTCTAGAGCCATTGGGTCTTGCTTGACACAAACACATGTAGCTGAACCTGTGAACTGAGCAGCTACAGATTCTTGGTTGTTAGCCAGCCAGAGGGAGTTGGGATCTTCCATCACACTAGGGAATAGCTCTGCTGTAGGTCTTAGAGATAGTTTGGTTCCTTTCCCAGAATACAGATATTGACTTCTATCAGGAAGGGTGCGGAGCAATAAAATATACTTAGGTGAGTGAAGGTCCAATTATGTATCTTTGTAGTCTTTATCAGAGAAGGAGAAGGAGATGGCAGTTTCAAGTTAATGCAAGAGGTCTTGTACTATTTTAGGTTCAGGGATCATCACACATGACAAAAAAAGTTACCATTCCTTTTGACTAGAACAGGCAGAGTCATCCTTGGTTCCTAGGGGTTCAAGGAGTAGGAGCCTGGACTCCTTCATTTTAAAATGACTTAAGTACATAGGAGTTTTCTTTTGTTTACTTTCCCTTTGGGCATTTTGTTTGTCATTTTCCTTAATGTGAGCAGGGTGCCATTTTTCTAGTGGTGGGTTCCAGGTCTACTGGTCTCCTTTCCACTCTTTACACCAGAATGCTATATTCTTGGATCTCTCTCATAAGGCAGTCATTATGGCTCTGGTTAGCCTTTTATCTTTTTGTCTCTGCCTAGGGTCTAGATTATAAAACATTTGTTGAGCCTCCTCCAGTAACTAAGATGTATCTGGGACCAACTGAATCATGAGAGCAATGTTAAGCTTCCACACATTTTTGTCGCTTTTGGATCTATGCTCCATGATATTTGTGGTCTCCATAGGCATCCCAGAATGCAGCAGTGTGGTCAAAGATTCCCTGCATAAACTCACTTCCCTTTGACAGATTTGGGGGCTCTGAGCTGCTGCTCCGAGTCTAGCCAGAAAAGTCCAGAGGTGGATGTCAAGATTCCTGTCACTTTTGTTGGTATTAGTATCCCAATTGTGTCCTTTGAAGAGGATTGCATTCTCAATACGAAAGATTCCACTTTTATGTCATTTGTTCCTTCAGTAGTGGAGGAACAGGGTGGGCAGTAGCTACTAGGAATCACCCACTGGCTGAATCTTTTAGTAACAGAATTTCCCATAGATTTTTTTTAATCATATGCAACTTACAATTTTAGTTACAGGACAGACTGACATAGATAAACAAACAAAAATAAACACACAAAAACCATACTTATAAACATTGCAGGTTACTAATACAGAAAGGAGAGTTGGTTTATAAATACAGAACAGGGTTTTGTGACATCTCAGATTTATCTTGACACAGTAATAGTAACTGCATTCAGTTTTTTCTCATGCCCCAAACAGATACCTTTTCCAGAACCATATTTAAAATCTTCTCCAGAGGTCTGAACTTGGTGACTGGACAAAGAATTTAGGTGGTGGTGACAGAGGGACCAGGACTGCCCTGAGCACTGAGAGCATTTCTCCCAGAGCCCTGGAATTTTACAAAATGAGCATCCAATAGATAAGTTCCAATACCTGCTGCAGCCCAATAGCCAACTCAGAGGCTCCAGGGTCTATGGGGCTAGGGTTCCTTGACGGATCTCACTGAGATCTTCAAATGGCTTGAGGCAAAGACTGCAAGGATGACTCAACAAAACCAGAGTACAAATTTGAGAGTCTTTATTAAGCCTCCCAATGACTGTTTGGATATAGACAGTTCTCACCAAGATGCTCTGAGTGCTTTCTGTAGGGAGCTTTTAAAAGAGAAAAACAAAACAAAACAAACAAAAAAAAAAACCTTACATCCTGGTTAACAGAGCAAGCAGGCAGTATAATAGGAGCAAGAAGCAAAAATAAAGCTGGGCTATCTTGACCATACGTCCATGGGAGAGGTGTGGGTAGTTTTTAAAAGGACTTTCCTATAAGAAGAAGTCAAAACAAGGGGGCAGCTCTGAGGCAGAACTTAGATGGCCATAGCAGGGGCAAGAGGGAGAATTCTGGCCCCATTTCAAAGAGTTTGGGACCAATTTACTTGACAGAGGCTATTTCATCAGTTCACATTTACTCTGTCACTAGGCTCTTAGTCATCACTTTTATACAGATGAACTGTATATACATTAAAAAAAGAGGCTATAAATTCAAGAGCAAGGTATGTACAGAAGAAGGGTTGGAGAGAAAAAAGTAAAGAGGATATGATGTAATTATATTTCAATGTCAAAATAAAAGGTGCAATAAAATATTTAAAATTAAAAATAAATAATCATTAATAACTTTCACCAACCTGTCATCTTTTTATGTGAAGCATTTTAAAACATAACCATTCCAAGCACTGTATTATGAGATTTTAATTCATTTTGTTACTAATTTTCCAGATCTTGATCATGAGTCTTGTAGGTAGCATAATACCACAATGTAAGAGGCTAAAACCATCCAGGGATACGCTTCAGAGGAATAAGTACTCCAAATTCATTTCACAGTTTCTTTTGAATATGTATTACATGTGGAATACATTTAAAACAATTAATGTAGCTTGAACTGGTCTAATCTGTAGATAACAGAGAAGGGAGAAGAAGACAGGAACTAAAAGAAAAGTGTGGGATCTGAAATGAAACCAATAAACTTCAAAATTTTGCGTTAGAATCCATTTATCTTTCTTTCCTGTGACTTGATTTATCTTTTACTTCATACAATAAGAAAAACAGTGGTCCTTTGATGCATTGCTATTTGTCACATGATTTATATCTCCACATGCTGACAGGTTCCATTAGACAATATAAAACGTCGTGCTTAAATATCGCTACTGGTCTGATCAGAAACATGTTAGGAGCAAGTCAGCTGTCAAGTTTCCAAAGGCAGAGGAATTTTCCAGAATATGGTTTTCTTTGAAAGCTCAAATTCTGTCATTGGCAGCGCATGCTTTCACTTGTTTATCTTGCCATGACAGATGCACTTCTCTCATTGTCAAAGAGATGTCTGCCAGTCTCCCAAATCAGAATCCTCACCGTTTCTCATTCTTTCACGGTAAGTTAAGTTGTTGATGAAGATCAGAACTAGTTTGGCTGACTGTTCAAGAAATTCTGTGACTGGTTTTCTTTAGAGTAAGCAGTGGAATTTACCATGCAAAGAAATGCTGTACTTGTCATTCTTCTTTCATATGAAACACTCATTCAAAGTCAAAATTTAATATGATATAATTTGAATTTGCTTTATTAAGGATATTCTTCAGCAGTAAAAATGATAATGATTTTACTATGAGCGCAAGATGGTTAAATGTTCAGGAATTCACTGGTGACATTGATTTTATTTTTGCAATAGGAATAATGCCTTGTAACTCAAATGACCATCAATAATGAAAGGAAATAGATGTCAAATATGTTCACACAGTAGAGTTTTATTGAGTCTTAAGAATGATGACAGTCAAACTGCCTTCTTTATAGTTCTGTGCATGCAAATTAGTGCAACCCTCAGTCTTCAGAAAAGACATCTCTTCTTACAGAGGGCTGTGATGATTAATACAGAGTCTCGTAACTCATCAGAATGCAAACAATGTGTCCCTGCATTCCTCAGTCATAAGTGGGATATCCACACCACTAACCATTCCTAAGACTAAGGGAACATTAAGAAAAGAGGTGGAAAGACTGCAAGAAAGAGCCCAAGGTCAAAGACAGCTACTGAAAAATATAGTCTGTTGTATGTGACAAGATTATTGCATTTAACAACTCAAAATAACTGTGGCTTCCTGCATAAAACTATATAATTTCAAGCAAATAAACACTCAGCATAGATGGTGGAGGGGTTGTCTAACTGTCAATACTAGCTAAGGCACTGTGGATAGTTGATGGCTATTGTTGGCCATGTGGTCCTTGGTAGGTAAATCATGGTACAGTAGATAGCTCCCAGCCCATATGCACATGTAAAACCTGATTGGACTCAGTGCATTATAGAATATAAAAAAGATAAAAAGGAACATGCAGCATGAAAGTAGCTGGGTTTGGGAAAAGTTGAGAGAAAGTAGGAGAAAGAAAATATAATCAAAAATATGGTACACATACCTAAAATTATCAAAATAAAATATTGAAAATGGTAAAAGTTCTATCATTTCATGCAACATTCATAAATCTAGTGAAAATCATCATGAGTGGATCCCATAAAAATGTCAGTGAAATAAGAAATAGAAGAACAGCTAAAACAAAAATTAAATGGTTCAAAAATTCTTACCTTTCACATGAATATGAATATAATCATGGATTTTTTCCCCTTGAACATCTAACGTACCACAATGCACACTTACAGCACAGTAGAAAAAATATTTATTGCTGTTGGAAGTCCTTCTGGCTATGTGTTGATTTTATTGGTTAATGAATAAAGAAAACTGGTTTGGCCTATAACATAGGAGAAGGAAGGTGGAGTTAGAGAGAAGTCATGGAGATGCTGGACACAGATGCTGTGAACTTTACCAGGTAAGTCACAGCCACATGGAGACATACAGTTTAATAGAAATGGGTTAAATTAAGATAAGAGTTAGCCAATAAGAAGCTTGAGCTAAAGGGCCAAGCAGTGATTTAATTAACACAGTTTCTGTGTGGTTATTTTGGGTCTAAGATAGTCAGGCTGCCAGGAAACAGCAAGAGGCCTCCTCCATCAATTTATGAGCATTCAAAATGCTATATTATTTGCACCTGAAATTATATTACTGAAATGTTATACTACATGCAAATTTGCTGTGCTGCATTCAAAATTAAAATAATACAAGTCTATTTTAGAATATTAGGGTAACTAGAACCTGTATTTGTTATTTATTAATTTATAGCTATTATATTTTTAAATTAATCAACTATTTTAAGTTAAAGCATTAGAATATTTTATCATTTGCTTTAGCTATGGAAAAACAGTCCATTCCATTGACAAGATCCATTATCAGGGGAATAATTTTTAGCTGCAATAATATTTCCATCTTTATTTTTTAAATGACATCCAGAAGCATAAGCCACTGGAATCACTTAGTAGAATCTATTTAAAAACTCTTATTTACAAAATGGGATATGAACAGGCAGAACAATTAAGTTAGCCTTTATATCAGTCTATATGAAATAATCATCTCAAAATAGATTAACCCTAAATGCGAAGTCTTAAAGTATAAAAATATTTATAATAATCTAAACAACTTCGGTTTATAAAGTTAATTTTGAATATGAAATCAAAAGCATGTGTAATAAAAGCAAAACAGATGAATAACATTGCATTATACAACAAAAAGGTCTTCTCAGAAAAGGAAACTCAGAAGATACCCCATTGTATTCATGGAATCATTTCGAAATGCTGTCAGATAAAGGCCTCATTACCAAAGTGTATAGATAGATACTTCTGTAATTATGATAGAGGAATTACTAGATAAGACTATTGTAGGTTAAATATTGTAAGTTTAAAATTTACTCAATGAGGGATGACTGAGAAGCCAATGATAATGGCACTGGGTTTTGATTCTACTGCATGTACTGGCTTTTGGGGAGCCTAGTCTGTTTGGATGCTCACCTTCCTAGACCTGAATGGAGAAGGGAGAGCCTTGGAATTCCCACAGGGAAGGGCACCCTGACTGCTCTTAGGACTGGAGAGGAAGGTGGAAGGAGGACTGGGGGGAGGCGGAGGGAAATGGAAGGAGGTGGAAATTTTTAATAAATAAATAAATTTAAAAAAACATACAGATACTTCATCAGGATGAAAGGAGACAGAGACAGAGTCCCACATTGGAGCACCAGACTGAAATCCCAAAGTCCAAATCAGGAGCAGAAGGAGAGAGAGCACGAGCAAGGAACGCAAGACCGCGAGGGGTGCACCCACACACTGAGACAATGAGGATGTTCTATCGGGAACTCACCAAGGCCAGCTGGACTGGGTCTGAAAAAGCATGGGATAAAACCGGACTCGCTGAACATAGCAGACAATGAGGACTGCTGAGAAGTCAAGTACAATGGCACTGGGTTTTGATCCTATTGCGCGTACTGGCTTTGTGGGAGCCTAGGCTGTTTGGATGCTCACCTTACTAGACCTGGAAGGAGGTGGGAGGTCCTTGGACTTCCCACAGGGCAGGGAACCCTGACTGCTCTTTGGGCTGATGAAGGAGAGGGAGTTGATTGGGGGAGGGGGAGGGAAATGGGAGGCGGTGGAGGGGAGGAGACAGAAATCTTTAATAAATAAATAAATAAATAAAACCATACAGAACATCATAGATGACATCAAGTCATACTAGAGAGATGTTAACATGTTATCACAGTCTATCATCAAAATAGAGTACCATATTTCACATCACTAGACCAAGAGAAAGTATTTTTCAAGATAAAAATTCAACTTTTGTTAAATGCACAGAGTGTTGACACATCTGTAATGTTCAATGGGACATGAATCTGGGATCTCAGAGGGAGTAGGCCTGAGCCAGGACCTCTGTGGGTTCAGGCATTGGTCTGGGACATCAAATGGACTAGACAGGAAACAGAAACCTCTGCTAGTCCAAGTGTAAATCTGGGACCTTTGCGGGAGAAAGATTGAGCCATGTCCTCTGTGGGTCTGGGCACATACGAGCCTGGGAATTCTAAAGCAGTAGACCAGAGACAGAGACCTTTGCAGGACCAACCCGGAGCCAGGGACATACACAGAAATGGATCCAGACCAGGGATATTTACAGAAATATGTCTGAGCCTGCAACCTGGACTAGACCAGGCCTGCTACAGCAAACTCCAGGGGAGTGGAACAAAGCCCAGGAGAGCTGAATAATCTCCAGGAACACAGAGTGACCAACAAAGTAACTAGAACTATGGCACTGACTGTACCACGAGAAACAATCGTTTGAGCCTTGGATTCACTGGCACCTAGAAGATTAATCAACAGAATCACAAACAGCCCCCAACCACACTTATTAGAGGAAGGGATGAATAGAAAAGGTAAGAACACATGCAACACCACAAAGAGCAATGCACACCAGTAAAACCTAAAGACCCTAAACAGTAAGACTTGAGCAAACAAATATACATGAAGTAGAAGAAAATGTCCTAAAAACACATTGGCACAGGAGATCACTTCCTAAATATAACCCCGGCAGCACAGACACTGAGAGAAACAATAAATGGGACCTCCTGAAACAGAAAAGCTTCTGTAAAACAAAGGACAAGGTCGACAAGACAAAATGACAGCTTACAGAATGGGAAAAGATCTTAACCAACCCCACATCAGGCTGAAGTCGGATCTCCAAAATAGGCAAAGAACTTGAGAAATTGGTCATCAAAAGAACAAATAATTCAATAAAAATATGGAGTACAGCTTTAAACACAAAATTCTTCATAGAGGATTCTAAAATGGCTGAAAGACAGTTAAGGAAATGTGCAACATTCTTAGTCATCAGAGAAATGAAAACCAAAACAACTCTGAGATTCCATCTTACACCTGTAAGAATAGTCAAGATGAAAAACACTGGAGAGGTTGTATGGTAAAGGGAACACTTCTGCATTGCTGGTGGGAATGCAAGCTTTTATAGCCCCTTTGGATATCAGTGTGGTGATTTCTCAGAAAATTAAAAAAACAACCTTCCTCAAGACCCAGTAATACCACTTTTAGGTATATATCCAAAGGATGCTCAATTGTGACGCAAGGACATGTGCTCAAGTATGTTAATAGCAGCATTGTTTGTCATGTCCAGAAGCTGGAAACAACCTAAATGTCCCTCAACCCAAGAATGGGTAAGGTGCATTTACACAATAGAGCACTACACAGAAGAAAAAAATCACAACATCTTGAATTTTGCAGGAAAATGGATTGAGCTAGAAAACATCATTTTGAGTGAGGTAACCCAGACTCAGAAAGACAATTATCAAACGTACTCACTTACTCACTTATAAATGTTTTTTAAGCAAAGAAAACCAGCCCACAAATCAAAATCCAAGAGAACTTAGACAACAATGAGGACACTAAGAGAGACATACATAATTCTAATCTACTTGGGAAGTAGAAAAAGACAAGATCTTCTGAGTAAATTGAAAGCATGGGGACCTTGGTAGAGGGTTTAACAGGAGGGGAGAGGAAGAGAGGGGAGCAGAGAAAAATGTTGAGGTCAATAAAAATCAACAAAATAAAAAATACAGCTATCTCTTTGCATAATAGAAATATTGAATGGATATCAGTAAGTCAGAGACCATCTGCACCAGGAACTATGAAAATAAATAATAGGGTTTAAAACACACGTAAAATACTTAAATGGAATCTCGAGTATATAAGGAGGCATTATATATAAAGAGAAATTGAGATATAAATAGGCAACATACACATAAAATATTAAATATCAATATTATTATTATTATTTTTTAAATATTTATTTGTTCACTATGTATACAATATTCTGTCTGTGTGTATGCCTGAAGGCCAGAAGAGGGCACCAGACCCCACTACAGATGGTTGTGAGCCACCATGTGGTTGCTGGGAATTGAACTCAGGACCTTTGGAAGAGCAGGCAATGCTCTTAACCTCTGAGCCATCTCTCCAGCCCCTCAATATTATTATTAAATATTGATTAAAACCCCTACAAGACACCATTTCACAGAAGTTAGAGTCACTTTAGCAAAAATAATGTTAGGTAATTTGATTACTTTCCATTGGATCATTATGAAAATGGAAATTCTGAATAATTTTGTGAGCGAATAATTATTTGAGGGGAAATCTTCAAAGAATTACAACCTGAGTTTACACACTGTACTAGCCTCATTTGTGTTACTGTGACCAAACTGTCTGTTGAGACAAAGGTTGAAAGATTCATTTTTTAATTGGGATTTAGAGTGTTCACCTCATTGTTACTTGACAGAATGGGTTAAAAAAAACACATGGATTCAGTAGCAGTGCTCAGATAGTGACTCGTGAACAGGAGCAAGAAGTAACTCAAAATGATACCCACAATAATTTTGCTTTTTCCAACTAGTCTTCATGTTTCAAAGCTTTCAGAACCTTCATAAATCACATCAAAAACTGTAGAAAAGGTTTGCAATACACAAGCCCATAGGGAAGTGTATTTCTTTTCAGACCATATAATTCCAGTAATGGCTCACAAAGTTCGCCATCCCAAAATGCTACATAGACTTAGTTCATTTCTAACAGTCTTCACATTCGTATCAGTTTATTCGATAGAAAGTAAACACACACACACACACACACACACACACAGAGAGAGAGAGAGAGAGAGAGAGAGAGAGGGAGAAGACAGACAGACACACACACACACACACTCCACAAAGGACAGCTACTATTATTTGGCCTTAAACAATAGTGAAGTTTTGTTTTTTTGTGATAATTAATAATCTGAAGTACAACATTATAATTAAGCAAAACATAGACTGGCAAAAATTTCCATGAAATCCCTCCCTTCAAGTCTCAGGGAACCCTGTGGAAGAGGAGACAGGGAGACAGAAAGATATAAGTGCCAGTGGGGACAGAGGACACGAAGAAAACATGGTCCTCTAACTCAGACTTTGAAGTACCATGCACAGTGTCTGCAACGATCTGAACTAGATGCGGTCCTGTAACTAAATAGAGAATTGCACAAATGCCCGCATCCCTAACCCAGAAGTTATCTCCAATTAATAACTGCTTCCAAATGAAAATTTTATTTTCCCTAAGGGAGTCTCACTTGGGAAAACAAACTACTCCTCAGGGTAGACTGCATACCCAGCAGTAGATAGTCAAGAGAAAATGAAGTCAATGACATCTTTGGAGATATGCTGTCTGTTCACCCTCCAGGCAACAATAAAGAAGTGAAATTAGATATTGTTATTTCCATTAAATGCTTTACAATGAACAATGCTTGATTATTGTTCTTGATTGGAAATGGAGATAAATAATGGGCCATTTTAAATAAACAGCATAAATGAATTTTTGTTGTATTTTTACTTTTCCTTAAGAAGCAATAGAAAGTATTCCACAATACACCCTACTGATAGAGATTTAGTTGTATTTATTCTGATGTCAATTGCAGTCATATTTTTTGCAGAGTAAACATTCAATAATCAGATGAGTGACATTAGACACTTGACCAACAAAAGCAAAATAAGAATGATCAGCTAAACACCATAATGTGTAACTCTGTTAGTAAAAACTATTCCTCCCATTATTTAGAATATCCTAGAGGTGCATTATTATAAAGCACAATTCTGTTTTTTTTTTATTGAAAAAAAATCCCTGCTTCCTCCCAGCCTCCCATTTCCCTCCCCTCCTCCCGCCCCTCTCCCCCTCCCCCCACTCCTCTCCCCCTCCCTCTCCAGTCTGAAGAGCAGTCAGGGTTCCCTGCCCTGTGGAAAGTCCAGGGTCTTCTCCCCTCCATCCAGGTCTAGGAAGATGAACATCCAAACTGGCTAGACTCCCAAAAAGCCAGAACAAGAAGTAGGAACAAAACCCCATGCCATTGTCCTTGGCTTCTCATCAGCCCTCATTGTCCGCCATGTTCAGAGAGTCTGGTTTTATCCCATGCTTTTTCAGTCACAGTCCAGCTGGCCTTGGTTAGCTCCCAATAGATCAGCCCCACTGTCTCGGTGGATGGGCACACCTCTCGTGGTCCTGCCTTCCATGCTCATGTTCTCCCTCTTTTCTGTTCCTCATTGGGACTTTGGGAGCTTAGTCCGATGCTCCAATGTGGGTCTCTGTCTCTATCTCCATCCATCACCAGATGAAGGTTCTATGGTGATATGCAAGATATTCATCAGTATGGCTATAGGATAGGGTCATTTCAGGTTCCCTATCCTCAGCTGCCCAAGGAACTAACTGGGGACATTGCCCTGGGCACCTGGGCGCCACTCTAGGTTCATGTCTCTTACCAACCCTAAGGTGGTTCCCTTAATTAAGTTATGTGATTCCCTGCTCCTCTATCCAACCTTGTTTTATCCCCAATCATCCCGTTTCCCCAAGTTCCCCCCATCCTCTCCTTCTCACTTTTCTCTCCCCATCTCCCCTTACCCCCATCCCACCCCACCCCCAAGATCCCAATTTTTTGCCCAGCAATCTTGTCTATTTCCCATAGCAGGGATAATAACTATATGATTTTCTTTGGGTTCACCTTCTTATTTAGCTTCTTTAGGATCACAAATTATAGACTCAGTGACCTATATTTATGGCTAGAAACCAATTATGAGTGAGTACATCCCATGATCCTCTTTTTGGGTCTGGGTTACCTCACTCAGGATAGTGTTTTCTATTTCCATCCATTTACATGCAAAATTCGAGAAGTCATTGTTTTTTATGGCAGAGTACTACTCTAATGTGTATATATTCCACACTTTCTTCATCCATTCTTCCATTGAAGGACATCTAGGTTGTTTCCAGGTTCTGGTTATTACAAATAATGCTGCTATGAACATAGTTGAACAAATGCTTTTGTCATATGATAGGGCATCTCTTGGGTATATTCCCAAGAGTGGTATTGCTGGGTCCAGGGGTAGGTTGATCCCAAATTTCCTGAGAAACCGAAACAGTGATTTCCAAAGTGGTTGCACAAGTTTGCATTCCCACCAGCAATGGATGAGGGTACCCCTTTCTCCACAACCTTTCCAGCAAAGGCTATCATTGGTGTTTTTGATTTTAGCCATTCTGACAGGTGTAAGATGATATCTCAAAGTTGTTTTGATTTGCATTTCCCTGATCGCTAAGGAGGTTGAGCATGACCTTAAGTATCTTTTGGCCATTTGAACTTCTTCTGTTAAGAATTCTCTGCTCAGTTCAGTGCCCCATTTTTTAATTGGGTTAATTAGCATTTTAAAGTCTAGTTTCTTGAGTACTTTATATATTTTGGAGATCAGACATTTGTCTGTTGCAGGGTTGGTGAAGATCTTCTCCCAGTCAGTAGGTTGCCTTTTTGTCTTAGTGACAGTGTCCTTTGCTTTACAGAAGCTTCTCAGTTTCAGTAGGTCCCATTTATTCAATGTTGCCCTTAATGTCTGTGCTGCTGGGGTTATACCTAGGAAGCGATCTCCTGTTCCCATCTGTTGTAGGGTGCTTCCCACTTTCTCTTCTATCAGGTTCAGTGTGTTCGGACTGATATTGAGGTCTTTGATCCATTTGGACTTGAGTTTTGTGCAGGGTGATAGATATGGGTCTATTTTCATTCTTCTACAGGTTGACATCCAGTTGTGACAGCACCATTTGTTGAAGATGCTTTCTTTATTCCATTGTATACTTTTAGCTCCTTTATCGAAAATGAGGTGTTCATAGGTTTGTGGGCTAAAAACCGGGTCTTCTATACAATTCCATTGGTCGACTTCTCTGTTTTTATGCCAGTACCACGCTGTTTTCATTACTGTAGCTCTGTAATAGAGTTTGAAGTCAGGGATTGTAATGCCTCCAGAAGTTCCTTTATTGTATAGTATTGTTTTGGCTATCCTTGGTTTTTTGTTTTTCCATATAAAGTTGATTATTGTCCTATCAAGATCTGTGAAGAATTTTGATGGGACCTTTATGGGGATTGCATTGAATCTATAAATAGCCTTTGGTAGAATTGCCATTTTTACTATGTTGATCCTCCCAATCCAAAAGCAAGGGAGATCCTTCCATTTTCTGGTATCTTCTTCAATTTCTTTCTTCAATGCCTTAAAGTTCTTGTCAAATAGATCTTTCACTTCCTTGGTTAGAGTTACCCCAAGATATTTTATGCTGTTTGTGGCTATCGTGAAAGGTGAAGCTTCTCTGATTTCCCTCTCTGCTTCCATATCATTTGTGTATAAGAGGGCGACTGATTTTTTGGAGTTGATCTTGTATCCAGCCACATTACTAAAGGTGTTTATCAGCTGTAGGAGTTCTTTGGTGGAGTTTTTGGGGTCCCTTATGTACACTATCATATCATCTGCAAATAACGAAATTTTAACTTCTTCCTTTCTGATTCGAATCCCCTTGATCCCCTTATGTTGTCTTATTGCTATTGCTAAAATTTCAAGCACAATATTGAAGAGGTATGGAGAGAGTGGACAACCTTGTCGTGTTCCTGATTTTAGTGGGATGGCTTTGAGTTTCTCTCCGTTTAATTTGATGTTAGCTGTCGGCTTGCTGTATATAGCTTTTATTATGTTTAGTATGACCCTTGTATCCCTAATCTCTCCAAGACTTTTATCATAAAGGGATGTTGAATTTTGTCAAATGCTTTTTCAGCATCTAATGAAACGATCATATGGTTTTTTTTTCCTTTCAGTTTATTTATATGATGGATTACATTGATAGATTTTCGTATGTTGAACCAGCCCTACATCTCTGGGATGAAGCCTACTTGATCATAATGGATAATTTTTCTAATGTGTTCTTGGATTCGGTTTGCCAGTATTTTGTTGAGGATTTTTGCGTCGATGTTCATGAGTGAGATTGGCCTATAATTCTGTTTCTTGGTTGAGTCTTTTGCGGTTTTGGTATCAGAGTAACTGTAGCTTCATAAAAGGAATTTGGCAGTGACTCTTCTGTTTCTATGTTGTGAAATACATTAAGGAGTATAGGTATTAGGTCTTCTTGGAAGTTCTGGTAGAATTCCACATTGAAACCATCTGGTCCTGGGCTTTTTTTGGTAGGGAGGTTTTTGATAACCGCCACAATTCTGTTTTATAGACCCTGTGAGACTAAGCTTTCTTGGCAAGTTGTCCTGGAAACCACCATTCTATTCTTTGTAAACTTAGAAATATTCTCAAGTTATAAATAACAGTTACGAACCCAGTTGAAAATAATAGGGTCAGACAATAAGTATCAACTCCATGGCCATTTTTTCTGCTGATAGTAGTTGTCATTTAATGGAGTGAGCCTGACAATTTGCTTTGCAGTTGCTGAGATTTCCAAAGATATTGATGTAATATCACTCAAAGTCACTCTTGTGAACCAGAGGAAATTTTGGAAACATTGACATTTAAAACCCAAAGAACCTAACATTCCAGGCTAAATAATACTGTTATTAACTTCAAACAGCTATATAGCTTGTATATGATTTTCTTCTCAACACTGCTTGTAAGAATGGATGAAGAGATGATGGGTAAATAGATGGCAGAAACAGATAGATAGATAGATAGATAGATAGATAGATAGATAGATAGATAGATAGATAGATAATAGATAGATGATAGATAGATAGATAGATAGATAGATAGATAGATAGATAGATAGAT
>JABTXL010006712.1:32167901-32269631 GCA_025134845.1 Neodon shergylaensis
GATAGATAGATAGATAGATAGATAGATAGATAGATAGATAGATAGATAGATAATGAGGAGTTGTCTGGAACGGAAGCATCAGATCTAATGAAGAAAAATTAATTTATCTCCTCTTCTCCCACTCCTCCTTTACCCCGCTGACTCCTTAGTCTTACCTGTTAACCTAAATTAATCATATTTTAATTTCACAACCCTTTCACTGCTTAACTTCATCTTGTAGGATTTCATTTGGGGGATATTTGGAGTCTTGAACTACCTCAAACTGCATCTAGCCATTGGGCCAATTTCTTCAGCCCCTGACTTGTTTATTTTAGATCAGAGCTTTTCTATTTAAGGAAGAGAGATCTTCAGCTTATTGAAAAGTGTTATAATATACGTATAGAGATGAAAGTAGAAAATACCTTGATTATCCATGCAACCATGTATAAAATTAGAATATATTTCTCTTTCTGGATACAGTCTTACCTCATTTTTGTACCAACAGCATTGTAACCCCATGACCAGTTGTAGATAAACAATTACTTTTCAATTTCCACACAAATAAGATCGAACTGTTTCTATTGTTTTCTTTAGATTGTCTTTTTCTGCTACTTTGATTTGTTTTTATTCTATATTTGGTTTTTATTCTATATCTATTATAGTATTCCTTTACAGGCCTTCCTCTCTTCCAAGCTAAGATTACAGGTCTGACTCACCATATACCAGCTTTATCTGCTATTTTCTCTGCAATTGTTCCCTAACCTCATTATTCAGATGGTTTGTATGACATGTCCTACTATTTTCTGAATGAAAATTTATTGGGCCAGTTTGTCTGAGTTCAATAAAGTAAAACAAAAAGATATCTGTAATGGCAGCCCACAGTCTCTGTCTTTGAAAGAGTAAGTCACTGTTTCTTCAGTGGTTAAGTAGTCTATAACTCAAGTTCCAGGGCATCTGATCCACTCTCCTGACCCCTGTTGGCAGCGACACACATGTGATATCCAGACATGCTTTCAGAGAAAATGCCATATGTCGGAGCCCGTGTGGGTCCAACACAAATTTTCTAATTCCCTAAACCGCTGAAACGGAGTCGCGAGGAAAGAACTGACACAGCTTACACGGTCATCATGGAAAAGGCCAGATTTTTCCGTTTATTCTGCAAACATCTTATATACCCACACCAAATTGAGTGGGGGAAAACACATTACGCCATCCCCTCGACGACCAGGCGCCAGGGCTTCAGTCATGTCTGCCTCTAGCAGTCAGGTAGGCCCTGAATTAGCATCTCTATAAGACATGCTCCAAATTACAAAAGGAAAGAAACTCCAAACATCCTGACCAGTTTCAGCCAACACCTCTTCTCAGGTAATCCACACTTTAACAAAAGAAGGTAGGAGCAGGCATCCTGGCTTTTGTTAAGGACAGAGACAGCTTGTCTGCAGAGCTGCGTGGTCAGCTCATACCGAGCTAATGGCTTCTGTGCCATCTCGAAATATGTGCCCACAGCCATATTTACATTTTAAAATAAAAATAAACAAATAAATAAGCCAGGTAAGTTATTACAGGAGTAACTAAGTCCCCTCCACTTCTCTTTACATCCCAGCCAAGAAACATTACAAGAAGAAAGGGAGGATTTGGCATATCATTTCCTGAATGGCAAAACCAGTCACTTTAATAGCAATAGTTTACCTTTTGTGACTATAGTCTATTATATAGTATAATATTAAACAGTAATATAAAATTTGTATGAGCATTTCCTGCTTGTGATCATTGACTCTAAACCCTGTTGCATAGATTCTCAAGATTTCTGGACTCATAGAGAAACATAGTAAATGTAACTATGAATATATATATGGTCTCAGTTAATGGTTTTAGAGTCTGAAAATATTTAGTCCTTTGGAGACTTGTGTGAGTTCCAGAAATATCATTTTATCAAGTTTCCAAGTTGATGATGCTAGCAATGGTCTAGGAATCTTTTCAATTGAATATAGGAGTGATCACTTCATTTAAACCATGTGTAAAATGTGTTCCTTTGAGAAGAAAATTTTCAGAATGATTGGCTGGTAAAGAAAATGATGACAATTTTCCTCCTCTTATAACTAACTTCTTGATGTTTAAACTCGTGAGGTTTTTTTTTTTTTTTTTGGCATTAGGCAGAACCCCTTCTTGGGATACTTTGACAGTTTAGAAGGAACAGCACCTTAGTCACCAGCACCAATTAAGTAGTCCCATACTGAGGATTTGTAGCCAGAGTGTCTTCGTTTATGTCAAGTTGTCTCCAAGAACTTGTGATGCTTTCTAGAGACAAAGGCTTGCCTCTTCAGTTCTGAAGTATCTTGGATCTTTGGAACTATGCATTCCACATTTGTATTCTAATTCTCATGGAGAACTCTTCATGTGCTGACTTTAATATATTCACTGTAATTACCATTTAAGGTCACTTCTGTTCTGTTATATTATCTTTGCACTTTTCTTCCTTAATGCTTATATTAAATGTATCAATTTCTTTTTTCTCTTAAGAGGAAAGAGAAAGACCCTTAACAAGTCAATCATGGTTTGCAAAGTTTCTGTTTCCCACAAATACCAGCTGTGCTGTTCCTAATGACAAAATAATTTGAAAATAAAATAAGACTGATATAAAATTACACTATGAACATTGATTAGAAACACTAACAATGCCTCCACAAAGGATTTTTTAAGTTGTTTAAAAGGGAATAGAAACTAAGGATTTCAAGTTACAATTAATGAATAAAAATGGCAATTAAATAAATTGCAAACTCTTCATCACAAGTCAACAATCAAAATTGATGTCAGGTACATGTTCAATTTTGGGTAAAGAAATATTTAAGAACGCGTTTGGATGAAGTAGGAATTGCAGCACTAAGGATAAGTAATACCATGCCCTGAACTAGCCTGAAAGAGCTCATAGGTTAAGAAGATGGTAGGTACACAAAAGGATTTAAAGTGAGCAAGAGTCCTGGATCGAGCATCTTAGGGTTAAGTACAAGCTATCACCAGTAAATCTCTCTAACTACCAAGAGACACAGGAAATGGTAAAACGGGAGCTAATCTGACTACCATAAAAATGAAGGTGCCTCCTTTGGCAGATGAGTTAGCATTCTTTTCAACCATTCCAATGACAGTTGCTCAGTAATCCTTAGACAACTCCAGGCAATTAAGCACACATTAAAAATAAAATTAAAAGAGAAGAGCTTCTTCATGCTTGTGACCAAATTACTTAGATAGAATTATATTGTCAGCTAAATCCACTCATTTTCTTCGATTTATTAACAACTTACTGTTTAAAAATAGAGTCAAATGAGCATTCTCTATTCAGGTAGAAAAACATATCAGTTGATACAATTCAAACAGCACTAAGTGATGTCATTTTTAGAAGGAAACAGGCTATTCTGAATTTACTGACTTAAAGTTGATTTTGATTTCTCATCCTGTGAAGAAACCACAATACCCCATTTCCGAGAGGACATGAAGACCTATGTAAAATAGGTACAGATAGACCATGCTTGACTGGGCTCCCACCGTGGTGCTCAAACCCACAACCCAGTTCTAGGCCACCATGAGCTACACAAGATCAATGCAGAAACAGATCCACATGGTGATGGTACACACTTTTAATCCCAGGACTAGAGTGGAATATAAACCAGGATGAGACAGGAACCTACTCTCTTTCAGTCTGGGGATTTCTAAAGGTAAGAGCTCTCTAGTGGCTTGACTGCTTTGCTTTCCTGATCTTCAGTTTGAACCCATGTATCTGTCTCTGTGTGTGCTACTTTTGACTATGATGTGCTGGGGAATAATATTTTAAGATGTATTAGATGCATTTATGCTTTGGAATATTTGTTCAGTGATGCAGTTATGTGCATTATTTTATGTTGTGTTTAACTCTGTGAATCTGTATTACTTTGTATAAAGCACCTGATTGCTTCCACAATCCCAGAGAATCTAGACAACAATGAGGACACTAAGAGAGACTTACACGGATCTAATCTACATGGGAAATAAAAAAAAAAGACAAGATCTCCTGAGTAAATTGGGAGCATGGGGAACTTGGGAGAGGTTTGAAGGGAGAGGGGAGAGGCAGGAAGGGGAGCAGAGAAAAATGTAGAGATCAATAAAAATCAATTAAAAAAGATATAGGCATTGAATAAAAAAATCACCCGATTGTTCTAATACAGAGCTGAATAGCCAATACCTAGGCAGGAGAGAGATAGGCAGGGCTGCCAGGCAGAGGGAGTAAATAGAAGAAATCTAGGTTCCAGAGAAAGGATGAGTGAGAAAAGGAGGAGAAGAAGACCCCAGGAGCCATCCACGTACACACACAGTCAAACCACAGAGTAATAAAGAATGAAAGTTTATAGAATAAAAAAAGGTAAAAATAAGAAAGGCAAAAAGTTAGAAAAGCTGGCTAGAAGCAAGCCAAGGTAAGGCCAGCCATTGATAAGTAAGAATAAGTCTCCATATATTTATTTGGGGGTTTGCTGGATGGCCCCCAAAGACTGAAATTACAAAGCTGCCCTTCCACCCTGATCTCTGGTCACTATGCAAACACTCCTATCCAATAGTCTGTAATGAAAAACTTTCTTCTTGTTACAAAGATTTAATATACAGTGTATCATAGGATTTCTGCTAGCTCAAAAATATATAGACTTGTTTTTAACCTCTTAATCCTGATGAAAATTAGATAGGAGAATAGCACTAGGCCCAACCTAACTGCAGCATTATCCACTTGGGCAGCTATCAGTCTTCACATCTTTCCTTACTCTGTTCTGTGACTCATCATAAATAGTGAAAGGATGGATTACTCAGCAGTAATATATAGTCTATTTGTCTTGGTCAGTATCCGATTAACAACTGATGTTAGTTTTTAGGAAACTTCCTTTCAAACATTTTTCTTTTTTTTTTCAATTACTATAATGATTTATTGAAGTAATACTTGTGTTTGATAGAATTTCTAACACTTATTAAAAAACTTTCAAGCTCCTTAATAGCATTAATACAAAAATCTTTCCTCTTTTATTTTATTTTATTTTATTTTATTGAAAAAAAAATTTCTGCCTCCTCCCAGCCTCCCATTTCCCTCCCCCTCCTCCTACTCCTCTCCCCCTCCCTCTCCAGTCTGAAGAGCAGTCAGGGTTCCCTGCCCTGTGGAAAGTCCAAGGTCCTCCCCCCTCCATCCTGGTCTAGGAATGTGAACATCCAAAGTGGCTAGGCTCCCACAAAGCCAGAACATGAAGTAGGATCAAACATTTTTCTTAAAATATAAATCCATATTCATAAGAAATAACAACAAAGTCAAAGGAACAATGAGTCATGAATAGGTCGTAAGAGCATGAATTTCAACTGAGAAGACGAGGACCATGTGAAAGGGATGGTAGAATGCATGTGGGTGCTCACCATGTGTACACAAATGTGTATGTCTATGTGAGAAGGTGCCTATGTGGTTATGGGTATGCATGTGTGCACAGTGTATGCATTGTTACAGGTGTGTATATGGGTGTAAACAGCCTTAAAGTTGGGATTGTTAATAATAGTTCAAATGGGAAGTAGATCAGAGGAAAGTTCATACAATATACATTTTATCCTTATCATCTAGAGTAGTGTTATCAAATTAAGAGCCCGCTATGGAATTTTACTACTTTTATCTTTGTAATATGTGTTACATTTTTTATGCTGCATTTGTTTAATAATATAAAGATGGATTGCTGTTCTGCCTAGGGCACACGACTGGTCTAATAAGAGTCTAAACAATCAGTGGCTAGGCAGTAGGGGAAAAGGTGGAGCTGGTGAGCAGGAAGAATAAGTAGGAAGAGGAATCTACTCTTGAGAAAAAAAGGAAAAATGAGGGAGAAACTGAGGATAACACCTAGGGCCAGCAAGGCAGGCAGCCAGCCGCCAGCTAGCCAGACACAGAGTAGGACATACAGAGTGAAAGAAAAGTAAAAAGCCCTGAGTAAAAACATAGATATAGAGAAACAGGTTAAGTTATAGGAGCTAGTGGGAAAAACATAGGAAAAAGCCAAGCATTCATAATTAATAATATGTTTCTGTGCCATGATTTGGGAGTTGGTTGGTGGCCCAAGGAAAACCTGCTACAAAATAAAATAGAACTCACTTTCCTGGATTTTTCAGTCAAATTATTTGGGTTAATACAAGGGGAAGGGACAAATTTGTTAGGGAGATTATTTTTTTCTTTCTTTTATTGTTTATTCTTTCTTTCTTTCTGTCAATCTTTTCTTAAGTTTTTGCAGAAAACTCTATAGAGAAAGACTTTAGATAAATTTATATATGTAATCTAATATTTGTAATATGTGTGTGTGTATGCATATTAGGTTTACAATTTAGCCCAAAATGGTCTCAAACACACAGCAGTCTTTCTGCTTCATTATTATAAGTGCTGAAATTACAGATTTAGAAGACTATGGACCCAGGTAGATCAAACAGATTCAGATTCTGATCCCTTAAGTTGTGTCTACTATGAATTCAAAAATCAAAAATTAGAAGAGACAATGTCCTTGTTTATTCCTCATCTGTTCTATAGACTTTCTTTAATGTACTGTTGAAACATACTCTATGTTTTAGATGATGTATTGTTCACTACAGAAATATTTCCATTTATAAGAAATAATCTCATGAGTTCCCCTTCTTTTTTGTAATAAAGTTATTTTATTTTTTTATTTATTTCTTTATTAAAGATTTCTGTCTCATCCCCACCACTGCCTCCCATTTCCCTCCCCCTCCCCCAATCAACTCCGCCTCCCTCGTCAGCCCAAAGAGCAATCAATCAGGGTTCCCTGCCCTGTGGGAAGTCCAAGGACCACCCACCTCCATCCAGGTCTAGTAAGGTGAGCATCCAAACTGCCTACGCTCCCACAAAGCCAGCCAATACGTGCAGTAGGATCAAGAACCCATTGCCATTGTTCTTGAGTTCTCAGTAGTCCTCATTGTCCACTATGTTCAGCGAGACCGGTTTTATCTCAGGCTTTTTCAGACCCAGGCTAGCTGGCCTTGGTGAGTTCCCGATAGAACATCCCCATTGTCTCAGTGTGTGGGTGCACCCCTCGGGGTCCTGAGATCCTTGCTCGTGCTCTCTCTCCTTCTGCTCCTGATATGGACCTTGAGATTTCAGTCTGGTGCTCCAATGTGGGTCTCTGTCTCTGTCTCCTTTTCGCCCGATGAAGGTTAATATTCAGGAGGATGCCTGCATGTTTTTCTTTGGGTTCTCCTTCTTATTAAGCTTCTCTAAGATCACGAATTATAGGCTCAATGTCCTTTATTTAAGGCTAGAAACCAAATATGAGTGAGTACATCCCATGTTCCTCTTTTTGGGTCTGGCTTACCTCACTCAGGATAGTGTTTTCTATTTCCATCCATTTGCCTGCAAACTTCAAGAAGTCCTTGTTTTTTACTGCTGAGTAGTACTCTAATATGTATATATTCCATACTTTCTTCATCCATTCTTCAATTGAAGGGCATCTAGGTTGTTTCCAGGTTCTGGCTATTACAAGCAATGCTGCTATTTATCAAAATAAAATATAACATTATAATGCAAAAATTCTTATCAAAGTTAGACAAGGCAAACCAACAGAAGGAAAAGAATCCCAAGATAATTCAAAGAATCAGACCCACTGGTTCACACATAATCTTTCAATAAACCATGTAGGTTTCTAATAATGTTGCTCATTATTGTGAAGAATTACACAACTGATTTCTGGAATGAACTCTATGCACAGTGTTTAGATTATACCCACTACTCTTGGAAAATCCCTCTGTGACAAGAAAAATTCAAATGCATCATTAATATGAATGTTATCTTTAATCTTCCTTACAAACTAACTCACCATTATTTTACCAAACAATAAAAACATCATATCTAAAGTAATTAAGATTAATTCTACATGAGTACATACAAAGCATAAGGCATGTAGCTACAAATTAGAGCAATATATACCTCCCTGGGTTTATTCATTACAGAGTATGTAATGGATTGTAATAGAGATTAAGATGACATTAATGTATTGAGTACTTGTAAATTAGTTTGGGAGATGTTAGGAAATGTAATAAAAAATGCTTGCGCTACAGAATCTAGGAACCTATCTGTATTCACAGGTCATAATGTTATAGAAGAAGTTACTATCATTCATTAAATGTCTATGAGAATGTCAACAACCTGAGAATTTGCATTAACTTTTATGAATTAGAGAATTTTATCTAGTTTATGGAGTTAGAAAATATGGCATCACTAATATGAAAATTTATTTCCTGTCACATTATATATGTTTCCATGTCATATTCAGGAAAACATAAAAACCTGATCCACTGCAAGTGCAGTATTACCTGATTCATAAATTACTATGGAAGGTAAATCCAAGCCATTTATGAATTTCAGTTTGATGAGAATCACCACAACTGATGACATAAAGGGATTTTAGCTTTCCCTTTAGTACTTTTAATTTGGATACCAAGTCTACTGGAGGCAAACATGCCCAGTGATACTTTCTTATTATCCTCATGACATCTTTTTATTACACCTATCCCTTCGCCTATATGAGTTTTAATAAAACCAATTGATAACAACCACCCAAGTGTAGTACAAGGCACTTCAGTTAGTGCTGACTCGGTAGCAATTTACCAATCACAGTGGCAAGCCACTTCATATCATTAGCTTTCTAACAAAATCACTTTGCTGTTGAGAAGTAGGCCAAGAGAAGATTCATAAATGAACAGAAGGAAAAAGATAAAAAAAAAAACCAAGAAAAGTGAATATACTAAAACCTGTTGAATGAAACACATTAAGAGGTATAGCATGAGGCTAATCTCAATAAAGTTTCTTTTATAAAGCAAAGAGAGAGAGAAAGGAGAGCATGATGCCTGAAGGAGCTTTCAAAGAGGCAATAATAAGGAGCAATTTATGTGACTATCTCAGGAATCATTTAACATCTTTCCATTCAATATTTGAATAGTATGGATCATACAAGAATAGTCAGGTTTCAAAATACAGTTTTATATTATTGATTTAACTTTAACAGTCATTTTAGAACCTTTGTTTACACTGACTACGTAATATAATATCAAGAATTACTACAAATATTTGTGTGATTTATGAAAGGAATTATAAATATAATAATAAAAGCAATACCCCACCTTTTCTCTCAGTTGTCTGCTTATTTTCTCCCCCTTTATATTCTTCAATAATAAATGTTCTGCTTCTACATAAATATTCATAAACTATTTTCTGAGGCATATATTTTATTAATTTACTCATATTTGGTATGAAGCAATAAAATAGGCTTACGTGATGAAATGGACATTTGCAGATTAATAATGGGAAATTGATACAATTACTCTAAAGTTTCCGTCTAATGTGGCAACTGTAGTACTAAATCTTTGCCTCTTTACTTTCTTTGCATTTTCTTTCCTTAACGATGAGTTAATTTTTAAAAGTTACAGTTTTAATACGCTGGTAAATATGGAGTTTGTGTAAACATAACATTCGAAAATTAATCTGCTGATGGTTAAAATCACTGACAATGACAGACAGAAAAGGTCTAAAATTTCAAATGATGTGCAGACTTGATTACTGAATGTTACTTTATCTGCTGCATTAGGTAGAAATTCAGACTTAAATTAATTTGAGTATTGCAGATGTTGGCATGGCAAAACACTTTATTATATAAAAGCCTTGCTTGCCCAGAGTACAGAGTTATTCAAACTGCATCTTTTCTCTAAATGCCTCAGTATATTTGTCATTTCTTTTTATTTTTTTATTAAAAATTTCCACCTCCTCCCCTCCTCCTATGTTCCTCCCCCTCCCCTCACTCCCCCTCTCCCTCCCTCTCCAGTCCATAAAGCAGTCAGGGTTCCCTGCCCTGTGGGAAGCTCAAGGTCCTCCCCCCTCCATCCAGGTCTAGGAAGGTGAGCATCCAAATAGACTAGCCTCCCACAAAGCCAGTACATGCAGTAGGATCAAAACCCAGTGCCATTGTCCTTGGCTTCTCAGTCAGCCCTCATTGTCAGCCACATTCAGAGAGTCCAGTTTGATCACATGCTCCATCAGTCCTAGTCCAGCTGGCCTTGGTGAGCTCCCATTAGATCAGCCCCACCGTTTCAGTGGGTGGGCTCACCTCTCGTGGTCCTGACTTCCTTGCTCATGTTCTTCCTCCTTCTGCTCCTCATTTGGACCTTGGGAGCTCAGTCCAGTGCTCCAAGGTGGGTCCCTGTCTCTATCTCCATCCATCTCCAGATGAAGTTTCTATGGTGATATGCAAGATATTCATCAGTGTGGCTATAGGATAGGGCCAGTTCAGGTGCCCTCTCCTCAGCTGCCCAAGGAGCAAGCTAGGGACACCTCTTTGGACACCTGGGAACCCCTCTAGAGTCAAGTCTCTTGCCAACCCTAAAATGGCTCCCTTAATTAAGATATATACTTCCCTGCTCCCATATTCACCCTTCCTCCATCCCAATTGTCTGATTACCCCAAGCTCTCCCCATCCTCCCCTTCTCACTTCTCTCTCCCCATAAGGGGAGATGGGGAGAGAGATGTCATTTCTTTAAAATGGGCATGGAACCATGGTTGTGTGGTTAAGAGCCTGTTCATTTATAGCCAATGAAAATGAAGATTTTTTTTGTGTAGTGATCATGTTGGTAATCATCTAAGGTAAATGAGACTTTTTAAAAATAGGCTTCCTTTAAAGGGACTTGTGTTGGAAGCAGTTTGAAGTTTTAAACAAACATAACTATGGTAAATGTGCACTTGAGAAGTGGGTAATATTAACACAGTCATAGAATTAGAATAAGATTACTCAGCAATTTTAAATATATTTGAATGAGTAGTGTCTTAGTTATGGCTGCTATTGCTAGAATGAAACACCATACCCAAGGCAACTTTATGGAGATATGGTATATTTGGATTAAATTTCCACATCTTAGTCAATCGCTGGAGGAAGTCAGAACAAGGACACAAAAGGAAACAGAATATGCAGGCAGGAGCTTGTTTTTGCGGAAGTCCATGGAAGAATGCTGCTTGCTGGCTTGCTCTCCATAGCTTACTCCTCCTGCATTCTTACAGAACCCAGAACCTCCAGCTCAGGGGTTGTACCACCTCCAACAGTCTGGAGCCTCCTGCATCTGTCAACAGTTAAAAAAATAATTCTCTACAGATTTGTCTGATGTTAGGGAGGCATTTTCTTAATTGATGTTTCCTCCTTTTCAAATGACTTTAGTTTGTGTCAAGTTGACATAAAACTACCAAGCACAGGTAGTCATAGTCACCAGTAAAGTGTCTCAATGAACTTACTTAACCATCACAAAAATGCTAAAATCCTCATTTTGCAATCATATTTGATCATAGCACTTAACACAATTACATAGTCAAATATAGGGAAGAAAATTCACATTGGAACAAATAATACAATTGGAAAATATACTTTGTATTTGGTTCTTATGGTCAAGTAACTCTACTTCTGAAAACACAAAATGTTACAAAGTATTACCATTTTAGAAACTTGTGTTAGATAATGTGTGAATGGAAAAAAGAAATGGAAAGGAATAAAGGTTATGATTTCTCCAAGGTCTGGTGGATGAGAAAGTTTATTGTAGATGAAAGGCAGAGCGTAGGGAGAGGCAGGGGCATCTTGGAGAGTACAGAGTGGACATGACCAGAATGAGCTGGGTCCTGTGGGGAGAGGAGGAGGCGGAAAGAATGGGAGAGATGAAACCAGGTGCAGCAGCCAGGAGGCCAAAGGTCCCAAAAGCAGGTAACAGAATCAGAGATAGCTCCTATTCCCACAATTAGAAGTCCTACAAGAAGACAGAACTGCACAACTGTAATAAGTACAGAGGGCCTAGATCAGTCCCATGCAAGCTCTCTGGTTGGTGCTTTAGTCACCATGGGTCTCTGTGAGTCCAAGTGAGTTGATTCTGTGGATTTTCTTGCTGTGCTTTTGGGCCCTCTGGCTCCTATAATCCTTCCTCACCCTATTCTATGGGATTCCAAGGGGTTTATCTAATGTTTGGCTCTGTGTCTCTGCATCTCTTTCCATCAGTTGCTAGTTGAAGCCTCACTGAGGACAATTGGACTGGGTAATAATCTGTGAGTTGTGGAATATTAGCTTGAGATGTTTTACATTCATCTATATTGTAGGACATTCATTTAGTGTTGCAGTCCTTTATGTTGTGTTTGTTTAACTCTGTAAAGCTGTGTTATTTTTCCTGCTGAAAACACCTGATTGTTCTCACAAAGAGCTGAACAGTCACTAGCTAGGCAGTGAGATAAATAGGTCAGAAAGAATAAATAGAAGTGAGAAAAGGTAAGGAGCATGGAATACGAAAGGAAGAAGGAGAGGAGGATGCCATGACCAGCTGCCCAGTCACACAGCCAGTCATAGAAAAAGAAAGAAAGAAAGATAAAAAGCCAAGAGACAAAATGTAGTTAAAGGGGAATGGAATATTTTAAGTTAGAAAAGCTGTCTAGAAACAAGCCATGCTAAGGCCAGGCATTCTTAAATAAAAATAAGTCTCCATGCATTTATTTGGGACCTGGGTGGTAGGCCCCCATTAGTGCAAAAATAAATAATAATAATAAAAAGAAAAACACCTACAATGAGTGCAGCAGAATATCATTAGGTTGGACTCATTTCACTGACTGTGATAGATCGATTGGTTGGTTGGTTGATTGATTTGTTTATTCTATTCTAGGTCTCTGAGCTGTCCAGCCTCTGGGTCCTAGACCTCCAGGCAGTGTCAGGGGCAGGCTCCCTCTGATGGTTTGTGTCTCAGGATGGATCAGATTTGTATCCTAGCACCTCTACTGGAAGTCTTGCCTGGTTATAGGAGATGGCTATTATAGGAGATGGCCAGTTGAGTCTCCTTATCTCCCATTGCTAGGAGTCTTAGGGTTCACCCTTATAGATTCCTGCAGGTCTTTTTTTTTTCATTTTTTTCCATTTATTCTACATCCTGGCCACAGTTTCCCCTACATCCTCTCCTTCCTCTCACCTACCTACCCTCTGCTCCCTCCCATCCATTTCTCCTATGTTTCTCTTCAGAAAAGGGCAGGACTCCCATGGATGTTAACAAAACATAGCATATCAAGTTTAGGTAGGACTAAGCTCCTCTCTTTATATTAAGGCTAGGCAAGGCAGCCCATATGAGGAATGGGTTTCCGAAAGCTAGCTCAAGCCTTTGGGACAGGACCTTGTTCCACTGCTAGGAGTCCTACTGATAGACTAAGGTACACGAAAAGGTAGAGGGCCTAGGTCAGTCCCAATCAGGCTTCCTAACTATTGGTTCAGAGTCTGTGAACACCTGAGTCCAGGTTAGCTGTATCTGTGGCTTCCTTTGTGACGACCTTGACCCCACTGGATTGCACAGTCCTTCCTCCCTCTCTTTAAAAGGATTCCTAGACCTGGGTCCAGTGCTTGGCTGTAGATTTCTGCATTTGTTTCCATCAATCACTGAATGAGGGCTCTCTGATGACAATTAGGGCAGTCATGAATCTGATTACAGGAGATGGTCAGTTCAAACACCCTTTGTACTAATGCTAAGAGTAGTAGCTGGGATCATCCTTGTGGAATCCTGGGAGTTTCTCCCTGACCCCAAAATTACCCCTGTATCAAGGCATCTCTTTCATTAATTTCTTCCTCTGTCCTACCCCCAAACCAACAATCTAATCCCTCAGGTTTTCATACCCCGCCCTCACTCTCTGCCCCCAGTTTACCCAGGTGATCTCTTATATTTCCCCTTCCTAGAATTCCCCTTACTCTACATCCTCAACAATAAAAGTTATCTTTAGTGTTTTTTATCTTACCTATTCTACAGATGTAAGATGGTATCTCAATATTATTTTAATTTTCATTTCCCAGATGACTAAAGATGTTGAACAATTCTTTAAATGTATCTCAGTTATTTGAGATATTTCTGTTGATAATTCACTGTTTAGATCTGTGCCCTGTATTTAAATTGGATTATTTGGTAATTATATATCTAGTTTCTTGAGTTCTTTATATATTTTAGAAATTAGCCCTCTGTTAACATGGGGTTAGTAAAGATCTTTTACTATTCTTCAGAGTGCCATTTTATGTCATAGAGAGTTACTTTGCCTTAGAGAAATTTTCAGTTTCATGAGGTCCCATTTATTAATTTTATTTACTGTCTGTGCTACACATTTTCTATACAGGAAGTTGTCTCCTGTACAAATACATCCAAGGCAATGTCCCACCTTGTTTTCTATTAGATTCGGGGTAACTGGATTGATGTTAAGGTCTTTGATCCCCTTAGACTAAAGTTTAATTTGGGATGAGAAATATGGATCTATTTGCATTCTGTTACATGCTGACATGCAATTATGGCAACATCATTTGTTGAAGATGCTTTCCTTTGTTCTTTGTAGAATTTTGTCTTTGTCAAAAATCAAGTGTTCATAAGCATGTGGATTTACTTCAGGGTCTTCGATTTGATTCCATTAAGTCCCTGTCCATTTTTATGACAACACCATGCTATATTTATGCTATAGCTCTACAGTAAAGCATGAGATCAGGGATGGTGATCTATCCACACTTCATTTATTGCTTTCTGGGGGTGGGGGAATGTCCCAAAGCAGCATATGCCTTTGCGAGTGACCTGTGGACTTGTCCTTAGCTAGAATTTTCTATCTGAGGGTGGTTTAGGAAAAGAAATTTTCTTTTCACACACTCTCTTTTTCTAGACATTTCATGTGTGCTGTTAATTTCCTAGTGTAAGATTTCTACAAATTTTTTATGTAGGCACTTAGTAATTTGAACTTTCCTTTTAGCACTGCTTTTATAGTATTCCATAAGTTTGAGTCTGCTATGTATTCATTTTCATTGAATTATAAGAGGTCTTTATTTTTTTCTATATTTCTTCCTTTAGTCATTGGTATTTTAGTTGAGGGTTATTTGGTTTCTATGAGTTTGTAGGCTTTCAATAGCTTTTGTTGTTAATGATGATAACACTATAAGATGCAGGGGTTTATTCCATTGTTTTATCTTTTGAGACTTGCTTAGTAATCAAATATTTAGTCAATTTTATAAAAGTTTTCATGAAGTGCTGAGAAGGTATATTCTATTGTGTTTGAATAAAATGTTCTGAAGAAGTTTGAAAGTCCATTTGAGTCATAAAATCAATTTGTTCCCTTATTTCTCTGTTAAATTTTTGTCCGGCAGACCTGTCTTTTGGTTGTTGAAGTAACACATTATGAATGTGTGAGGTTTGATATGTTACCTAAGATTTAGTAATGTTTGTTTTACAAATATGGGTGTCCTTGTATTTAGAGTATATGTGCTCAGGAATGAGACTTCATCCTAAAAGATTTTTCCTTTGATGAGTATGAAATGTCCTTCTTCATATCTTTTGATTAATTTTAGTTTGATGTTTATTAGGATAGTTACACCAGTTTGCTTCTTAGATCCATTTGATTGGGAAATCTTTTCTCAACCTTTTACTCTGAGGCAATATCTGTCTTTGAAGTTCAGGTGTGTTTTCTATATACAAGAGAAAGATGGATTCTGTTTTTGTATACATTTTGTCTGTCCAGGCCTTTCTAGCTTTTAGCATTTCCATTGAGAAGCTGGATGTAATTCTGATAGGTCTGCCTTTATATGTTACTTGCTCTTTCCCCTTTGGAACTCTTCATATTCTTTTTTTTATTAAAGATTTCTGTCTCTTCCCCACCACCGCCTCCCCTTTCCCTCCCCCTCCCCCAATCAAGTCCCCCTCCCTTGTCAGCCCAAAGAGCAATCAGGGTTCCCTGCCCTGTGGGAAGTCCAAGGACCACCCACCTCCATCCAGGTCTAGTAAGGTGAGCATCCAAACTGCCTAGGTTCCCACAAAGCCAATACGTGCAGTAGGATCAAAAATCCATTGCCATTGTTCTTGAGGTCTCAGTCCTCATTGTCTGCTATGTTCAGTGAGACCGGTTTTAACCCAGGCTTTTTCAGACCCAGGCCAGCTGGCCCTTGGTGAGTTCCCGATAGAACATTCTCATTGTCTCAGTGTGTGGGTGCACCCCTCTCGGTCCTGAGATCCTTGCTCGTGCTCTCTCTCCTTCTGCTCCTGATTTGGACCTTGAGATTTCTGTCCAGTGCTCCAATGTGGGTCTCTGTCTCTGTCTCCTTTCATCGCCTGATGAAGGTTAGTATTCAGGAGGATGCCTATATGTTTTTCTTTGTGTTCTCCTTCTTATTTAGCTTCTCTAAGATCACAAATTATAGGCTCAATGTCCTTTATTTATGGCTAGAAACCAAATATGAGTGAGTACATCCTATGTTCCTCTTTTTGGGTCTGGCTTACCTCACTCAGGATAGTGTTTTCTATTTCCATCCATTTGCCTGCAAACTTCAAGAAGTCCTTGTGTTTTACTGCTGAGTAGTACTCTAATATGTATATATTCCATACTTTCTTCATCCAGTCTTCAATTGAAGGGCATCTAGGTTGTTTCCAGGTTCTGGCTATTACAAACAATGATGCTATGAACATAGTAGAGCATATACTTTTGTTGTATGATAAGGCCTCTCTTAGGTATATTCCCAAGAGTGGTATTGCTGGGTCCATGGGTAGGTTGATCCCGAATTTCCTGAGAAACCTCCACACTGCTTTCCAAAGTGGTTGCACAAGTTTGCATTCCCACCAGCAATGGATGAGTGTGCCCCTTTCTCCACAACCTCTCCAGCAAAGGCTATCATTGGTGTTTTTGATTTTAGCCATTCTGACAGGTGTAAGATGGTATCTTAAAGTTGTCTTGATTTGCATTTCCCTGATCGCTAAGGAAGTTGAGCATGACCTTAGGTGTCTTTTGGTCATTTGAACTTCTTCTGTTGAGAGATCTCTGTTCATATTCTTTTTTTATTCTATATTTTTTAGTGTTTGGATGATTATGTGGTTAGAGATCTTTTTGTGTGTCCAGTCTATTTGGTGTTCTGTAAACTTCTTGGACTTTTATATTCATGTCCTCCTCTAGATTGAGAAAGTTTTCTTCTATGATTTTTGTTGAATATATTTTATTTTCTATGCCTTTGATCTGAAAATCTCCTTATATTCCTCTTTTTCTTAGATTTCTTCTTTTCAGGGTGTCTCAGATTTCCTGGATGTTTTGTGTTAGAATTTTTTTTTGATTTAACATTTTCTTTGACTGATGAATCTGTTTCCTCTATTATATCTTCAATGACTAAGTTTCTCTATTACAGCTCTTATATTCTGTTGGTGATGCTTGTACCTGTAGTTCCTGTTTACTCACCCAGACTTTTCATGTCCAGAATTCACTCTGTATTTTCTTTATTGCTTTCATTTCAATTTTCATGTTTTGAACTATTTCCTTCAACTGTTTGATGCCTTTTCCTAGTCTTCTTTGCTTTCTTTAATGGGTTTATTGATTTCTTCCACTTTTTGTTTGTCCTTCCCTTGATTTCTTTAAGGGAATTTTTTATTTCATCTTCAGTGTATCTATCAGCTTCATAAAGTTATTTTAAGGTTATTTTATTGTGCTTCAGCTACATTGGAATATTCAGTTATTGCTGTCATGGGAATGTTTGGTTCTATTAGTGCCATATTGTTCTTACCATTATTGAATACATTCTTATACTGGCCAAGAATTCTGATGAATAGACGTTCTTCAAGTCCAGTGGGGAGTCTCAGCTGAGGTTTGTGGGTGTTTAGGTGCCTAGATTCTTCCAACTGGGGTGGGTTGTATCTGTGCCAATGCAGTCTGCTTCATTTGCAGAGGAAGGGCTGATCACAGAGAAGAGGATGAGGTGGGTGGGGTTTGGTTGCAGAATTGACCTATAGAAACAGAAACCAGTGGATGACAACAGCAGTTGTCAAGCATGTAGTAGGCAAGTCTCTCACATGCTGAATCCCTGCAGTTTTTAATTTTGTTGTTATTTCTCTTGCTTTTTGTTTTCCATGGTGTTTGCTTTTTTGCTAGTTATAAAGTGGAAAATGCTGCTTAGACAGACATATTTCTGAATCATGTTTCTTTTACTTAACAATTTAAACATCTGTACACCTTGTTTTCTTTATAGAATCTTTCTGAAATGCATTTTATAAATTTGATTTTGATTTTGAGACATTTCTTTGAAAATTAGTCTTTTATTGATTTGTTTGTATGCTTGCTAATAAATCAGGAGGATTTGTTAAACTGTCATTACAATGCTAATATATGATGACATTCCTAGAACAAGCATTGAATCCACCTCTTGTGGAAACTTTATATATTACAGATTCTTAGAAAAACCTCTATCTATGTTCTGTGACATTATCATTGTCTTGGCATCATGCTGTAAAAACATGCTCAATGAGACACTTGTTTATTCAGTACCAGGAGAGTGTTCTATGTGGATAAATGTCCTTCTGCATATATAAGTGGAATTTGGGAATAGTTAAGGCCATATGTTTCAGTAAAACACAGTAAGAAATTATAATCAGAAGTTAGAAATATTCTACCATAAATGAAACGGTTGAGAATATAGAAGTGGGCATGGTGGATTCCTGAGATGAGGAGCACAAAAGGATCCAGCTAAATTTAAGATGCAATACAGATGTAGATTTTGTCTACATGTTACTGAATATAAACCATTATAATAACTCTGGTTTGCTACAGCTTTATAGGTAAAAACTGAGATAGGATAATATTGCATTTCTGGAGACTAGAGACGTTCTATAGATGGGTATGCCAGCTAAGGAGAAAAAAAGTGTTTTTTATATTTTGTAAGGCTTTTCTTTCTGCACTTTTGTTGGTTTGTAGAGATGTTCTCAGAGAATGCCCAAGGGATCTTAAAACCCTAGTTTCCCAGAATTAGAGGGCTCATTGCCTGTATGTGCTCATATTCTGGTAACACTGTATCTATAATTGCTCTATTCTTGATTACAACAGCTTATTAAGCCATGTAATTATCTAAGACCAGTTTAATGATAATTTGAAATAAATTACCCTATCAATATAATACTTTCATTACCCAAAGTACATTCTTGTCAGTTTCAGAGCCTGGCCTAGATCTAAATTCATACTTTGCCAATAAAGGCACAATACAGACTTGATATGTATCTTATGTCTTTCTTCTAAAGAAAATATACCACAAAATATCTATTACTTAATTGTCATAGTTACTGATAAATTAATTTGAAAATGAATTGATGTGGAGGTCTATTGTGATAACACTGAGATTCTTTTTCATTCATTCTCCAGCTTTATCCACATTCTTTCTTGTTTCATCAAAGAATATTTTGCTACTTGACTCTCTGTGGTTGGCTGCACACAAGAAGAAAGAAAAATTTAAAAAAAAAACTAACAACAGAAATAAATACTGATGACTGGCTGTTACTTTGCCTGAACAAAATAATCTAATGTAAGAAATCCTTAAAATAAAATACAGGCTACTCGGCAGAAATATGTCCCTCTGAATATGTACTTGTACTAACCTTAGGAACCTGTTAGTAGGTTATATTAATGACAAACAAGCAACGAGTTAAAAGACAATTATTTGCAAGTTAGTAGAACTTGAGCAGAAACAGGCCTTTGTTATCTTTATAGGTACTATGCAATATTTAAGTCCTACTTTAGTTTCAACTCTATAGCATGATAAAATACCCTAACCAAAAGAAACTTAGAGGAGGAAATAGTTAATTTCAGTTTACAAGTAAGTCAGGGCAGGAATTTAAAGCAGAAACCTCAGAAAAATGCTGCTTGTTTTCTCCTTCTCAGAGTTGTATTTATTTTCTGTATAGAGCCCAAGGCCACCTAATCAAGAAATGGTACAGCACACAGGGGCCTCAGCCCTGGTATGTCAACTAACCATCAAGGAAACCCACACAGACTTGCACACATAGCAACCTGAACTAGGTAGTTCCTTGACTGAGACTTTCATTCCCAATAAATCTAGGCTTTGTAAACTTGACAGTTAGAGGTCAATTAGGACAAATCTGAGTGAAAGCAACGCAGAAAAATGATCAAGAAATAGAGAGCTGGGAGCATGAGGGAGAAGGCACAGAAGAAACACAGGATTGCTGACTCTGAATAGGGAGGACGTAAGATAGAGGAACAGGACATAAGTAAGTAGTGTGAGTAGTGACTGGAGTACAAGGCAAATGGATGTTCTCTAGAGGAACACCTTCAATAGAAACCATGAATAGTCAGATCTGGATTTTAACCTACAAAATAGTTGGATAATCAAATTGTGCTAATTTAAGCCATTACAGTTGTGGTACTTGATTACATCAACAATATATTAGCTATCCAGTTATTAATACTAATGAAATAAAGAATAAAACTTTAATTTAATGAATAATGTAATTGGTGGTTATATTATTTACATTGTATGCAGTGATAATTTTTATAAGACAAGTCATATATTAATATTTTGCTCTTAGTTATTTTAATCCCAAATATAATATTTTGAGTGCATAGCAGCAACATTACAAATAAATTTTCCCCATTATCTTTCCTCCTTCTCATTCCTCTAATGTACCCCATATTCCTCTCAAATTCTTAGATTCTTATTTTGGTTCCTGTTCTGTATGTGTAATCATAATCTACTAAGTTGTTGAATACATTTAATGGATACAATTTCAGAAATGAAGAGTTAGTATGGAAAACCATTGAGGGAGCTCATTCCTGGGGATGACTATTTCTCCTGCTGACAGCATTTCTTAGTTACCTCTAGTATTTTGTCTATGGTTTAGGTTCCATGATATTCTTTTCCTGTGTTCTCAGATCTATTGGTGATATCTCTTTTTTGATATTTTATAGGTAATCATATTGATGCATTATAGATGAAGCTCCCTTGCCATTTCTAAAAGACACAATCTCACATCAGAGTCTCTATTTCTCTGGCTTTTACAATCTTGTGGCTCCTCTTCTGTGATCTTCCCTGAGCCGTAAATACTGGAGTTGTTCTATAGACATTTCTATTGGAGCTGGGAACCCCAAAACGAGTTGTACTCTGCACTTTTGAGTAGTCGTAGTTTTCTGTAGTAAACTCTGATGTTAAGAGAAGCTTCTTTGGTGAGACTTTGGAGCTACACTAATCTGTGAGAAAGGACAATAATTAACTATGATGCCATTAGAAATGATGTTTGTCTAGTGAAGTAGTAATAGTAGCTTCTCTTATAATATCAGTGACATAATGAGACCCTGTTAGGTAGCTAAGTTTCTACTACGAGGAATTTTTCTCCTTCGATTGATTGTACCTTAAATCCAATTAGACAGCTCTTGGTTACCACCCAAACAAGAGTGTCATTATTATTCTACAGGATATATTACCATAGGGGGTGTTGTTGCTTATTAGGATTCACATTATCGGTTGCTTACCTCCATTGAAAACTTGTTTAAAATCTTCTGGGACTATGAAAATTAGACTTTAGGAAGAAAGCTTTCGAGTCAGATCCAACTAAAACCCACTGAGTCTTATGTGCAAACTGTGCAGTATCTATGGCAATAGGGCCTTTTGTTTGACCTGTAGGAGGCAATCAAGAGTAACAATAGCCTAGATTGTTTAGGGAGTCCCTTCAGTAATCCTGGCAACAACTTGAAGGGAAGTTTTCATGCTGGGTTCAAGGTTTTTGTTTGGTTGGGGGTTTTGTTTGTTTGTTGTAGAAAGACTATGGATCTTAAGAAGAACATGATCAGCTCAAGTGATTTAACAGTTCAAAGTATTTATGTATATGTCCATGCATGCACTTGTATGCATTATAGGTAATTTGATGTAAATGAAAAATATTGATTTCGTTGGCATATTTGCTTTCTTTTAGATGATATAAAATGGTGTTTCAATGTTTAGCTTTGTACTAAAGCTGCATATATAAATAAACTTTGACTACAGGAAAGTATTTGTCAGAAAAACTTCAAAAAGTGGAAATAGATCATCTAATTGCACACCTGGGAAAAATAGAAGCTGTGATTTTAAATTTGAGCTTAAAACTTTATTTAGGTCAATCTCAAGATAGTAAATCACACAGTTTACATTAGAAGCACAGTTCACAGCACTGATTCTGTCTTTTCCAAAGTTGCTAAAAGCACTGAGATGAAAATAGCGTGTAAGTGTAAAAGCCTTTTCTCACTTATTAGAGCAAGACCAATGTTGAAAGGAATGTTTTCCATGGTTCAGTCTTCTCAATGAACTAAGATTTCAATTAGCAATATGGCAATTTGGGGTACAATGAATAAAAACAATAAAACTAGGTGAAATACATGGAAAGGATAATACCAAGAGAATTGAGTGCCAAAGATAGTTTTCTTACTCAACAGTAATTTAAAGTTATCCATCGTCAGAACATATTGTTTGTTTTAGAAACATAAAGCTTAGTCATTAGCATCACAGACTCTAAGTTTCCTAACAGTGTTACATTCCCTCTGTTTTCTTATTGGTCCTTGGTTTTAACTCAGTCCCTCACAAATACTTAGTATATCACTAATGAACTGAAGTCGCAACATTTGGTATTATTTAAGGCTCTTTTCTTCACTTTTTCATGTTCTTTTGTTTATTTTTTACATAAACACCACCAGATAAGTGAGATGGTGATGACACATTAGATGGTGCTTTTACCATAGTACTGAGTTCATGGGCCTGCAACAGCCAGGGACTACGCTGGTATCCATGACTTCAGTAATCACTGAAGACAGGGTAGGTGACCAGGGTTTGGTCAGACAGTCAGCGTCCATGTTTGTATCTGAGGCTCATGCTGTTGCTGGGGCCATACTAATCTGGAGGAACTGTGCTGTCACCTGGGATCATGGTGACAACTGAGCCAGGAGTAGGACCATGTCTGGATCTGTGGCTCGTCTGCAGCCAGAGTCAAGTTTGACATTCTTGACTCCTGATACCACCAAAGGCAATGAAAATACCCACAGTCTGGGCCATCCCCTGAGGCCTAGTGGGGATGCGACAGAAAGATGGTAGAGTCAGGCAGATCCCATGCAGCCACCAGAGGGGAAAGACACAAGCTGCCAGCTGGAATCTTGATGGCAGACCATAAGCCTCGTGGTAAAATATAAAATAATGGAAATAGGTTAATCCTAGATGTAAAAGCTATCTAGCAATACGGTTAAGCTATTGACCAAACATTATTGCAAATAATATAGTTTCTGTGTGATTATTTCAGGAGTCTGGACATCCAGGAAACAAACAAGTGGCCCCTTCAACATACTGTCTCTGGTTATACTAACTGTAGCTTACTTACTAAAGACAGCTAACATCTGTATATAAGCTAATACATAACATGTTTGTCTTCCTGAATCTAAGTTATCACAATAGGGACAAATTTTTCTAGTACCATCCATCTTTCTGTGAGTTGTATTTTATTTTTAGTGGCTGAGAAATGGTCCATTGTGCAAATGGAACACATTTTCTTTAATTTTTCTACTGTTGATAGACTTCTACTTTATTTCAAATCCCAGAATATTAATAGAACAGCTCTGAACATGATTGAGAACATGGTACTGTAATTAGATGGAGTATTCTTTGGGTATATATACAAGAATAGCCCAGCTGAATCTTAGGTAAGCTGCTTCCCATTTTCTATGGAACTGTCAAACAGATTTCCTTAATGGATGTTCAAGTTGGCACACCCAGCAGTAATGGATGAGTGTTCTCCTTACTCTACATCCTAGATAGCATTATACATTTTATAGATCTTGGCCATTCTCAGGGGAGTAAGATGAAATCTCAAAGTAGTTTTATTTTCCATTTCCCTAATGGCTAAGGATGTTGAAAATTTCCTTATGTATTTCTAAGTTATTTGATTTTCTTTTGAGAACTCAGTGTTTAGATCTCTTCTCCATTTTTAAATCTGGTTGTTTCTTGATATCCAGTTTTTGTAGTTACATAAATATTTGACTTCTATTTAATATTATATCTCTATTAGATATGTAGTAGGTAAAAAAAAAATTCTATTCTGTATCCTTTTGCTTTATCCAAATAATGGTGTTCGTTGTTGTACAGAAGCTTTTCATTTTTACATGGTCCCATTATTTGTTGTTGATCTTAGGGTCTACACTACTTGTGTTCTGTTCAGAAAGTCTTTTCTTGTGCCAATGAGTTCAACACTATACCTTATTATCTCTCCTTTTAGATTCAGTGTATCTGATTTTATGTGGAGATTTTGTTGAATTTGGGTGAATCGATTTGCTTTCTTTGACATGTAGTCATCCAGGTTGACCAACACCATTTCTTAAAGGTTCTGTCGTCTTCCCAGTGTGTTGTATTATAATAGTTTTGCATTTATATATTAATGGATTTTTACCTTTCAACTTTTAATATTCTTTCTTTGCTCTCCATGTTCACTGTTTTAATTATTTATATGCAGAAAAGAATTTCTTTTCTGGGTCAACCTATTTTGTGTTTGGTATGCTTCTTGTACCTTGATGGGCATCTCCTCCTTTAGGTTTAGAAATTTTTTGCATTAATTTGTTAAAAATATTTTCTGTGTCTCTGACAGGGGTTTGCCCTCCTTCCTTTGTTCCTATTATTCATACGTTTTGAATTTTTATTATGTCCCAGATCTTCTGGATATTTTGTGGCTAGATTATTATATGTTTTTAGATTTAATGTTTTCTTTGACTGACATATCCATTTTTCTACATTATCTTCATTGCCTGAGATTCTTTCATCCATTTCTTTCAGTCTGTTGGTCTTGCCTTTAAGGTTGCTGTTCAAGTGCCTTTATTTTTCATGTCCAGTTTTCCTATAGTTTGAGCTTTTTCTATCCATTCTTTTTTCACTTTCATGTCTTAAATGTTTTTATTCATTTCATTCCACTGTTGTATATTTTCATAGATTTTACCAATGGATTTCCTTGTTTTTTTTTTTTTTATAGATTTCGTTAATGGAATTATTCATTTCTCTTTAAGGACCTCTAACATATTCATCAAGGCTATTTTGAAGTTCTTATCTTGTGTTTCTGCTCTATTATTTTTCTTGTAAAGGACTGTAGTGTGGTTTTTGTGCTCTAATCGAATCATATTGTCATTGTTGTCGAGACTCTGTGTGTGTGCACGCACATGTTGTTTTCTTTTGTCTTTGCTGACATCTAGGCAGCTGGGTTTGAGATGATTGTAATTCTCAGGGTTGATGTCTGGTCTGGTCTGTTTTGGGAGGGTGTTCTGTTCATTGGTTTCTATTGAATTCTTTCACACTTAAGGGAGTGTCAAGGCACTGGGTTGCCTTGTTGGAAATGCTTTTGAGATTCTGCCGGGTGTGTTCACTGACAGTCTAGGGTAGAATGCGTTTTTAGGTATCAGGAGCTGACACTTTGGAATGGTGGTTGGCCAGATAGATGGGTGTAGTGGGGCTTAAGAGATCAACAGAAATGAAAAATGTATGTTTTCCTAAGAAAATATGTGTAGTTTCCTGAGAATTGGGTCTAATAGAGAGTAGAAACCACACAGCAGAGCTGGGATTGAGGCTGGGGGATTGGATTTGGAGGGAATGAGGGAGACTGAATATTTCCTACCTGCCTCCCTGTGCTGCATGGATGGTATATTCCCAAGGAATGGTTGTGGAAGTTGACAAAGGGATGACTAAGAATTAAGACATTGTAAGATAATGCAGGTGTATGTTTTCTCACCACTCTGCTTTCCTTTAGGAATTTATAGAAGAACAAGTAAATACGTAAGTGTACTGTATTTATTCTATTACAGTGAATATTTAAATTTTGTCACCCTTATACTTCATTCAGTATTCCATGCTAAATAGAAGTATATATTGTCACAACTGAGCCTTTTTTTCAAGGTAGCCATTCTTTCAGTCTATCTGTCTTGCCAGTCCAGAAGTCTCTAAAGTATTTGCTTCTCTTTTAGTATTAAGGTAATCTTAGTTCATATCATTATCATCTTCTAAGTGAATTATTGTGCTCAGTCCCATTACTACATACTACTCAGCATGAAGCACCTAAGGCACTTTTAGTCCATAAAAATGAGTAAGTTGCCTTACCAAACCCCAAATGTCAATGCCTGAAATCCCCCCAACAATTACAGGTGAATAATGGGGATGAGGTTTGTGAGCGCTTTCATCTGCAGAAGGGACTCTGTCTTCCTTGTAATTGTGAGAACTTGAAAAATCAATGAAAGCGAGCTGTGCTCCCATGGTGATTATTAAAGGCAAATCACATATCCCACTTATCCTGTAACACTGTAATTAAGTGATAAACTACATCATTCTAGCCCTAAGGGAAAGGATTATTTATTAAATACAGTGAGTGAATAAATAAATGGCAATGACAACATACTTGATATTAACTTCTTCAATATCAGAATGAGATATTTTGAGTTGCCTCAGTATAGTTGCCCAAGAATGACAGCACGTATGTTTGCAGTTTTATTCTTAGCCACAGTGTATCTCTCAATATAATTGCCATTACTGTCTTCAGAAATTCCGTAGAGTCTGAGTGTCTCCTAAGCACAAAGATACATGAATTGAACTGACCTTGAACACAGAGCTTCTAATCCACACATTGCACCCTCTGTCTTCATTTCCTTGTCACTATAATATTTAAAGAACAATAACTTTTGGAAACAGCCGTGTTATTTCTTCTAATTGATCTTTTGTATGCACAAACATCAATATCTTTCTAAAGATACAATGTGCACTGAGTTACAGGGTTTTGTTGTAGAGTTTTATAAAGTGTCATATTCCATGAAATGTAGTCTCACAGCCTGCCTTGGAAAAAAATATGAACCTCTTAGTGTAGAAGAAACATCAATGAAAAGCTTGGCTAGGGGTTATATTGACCAGCCCATTTACCGAAAAGATACATTGATAACAATTTATGCTCTGTATTTAGTGTAGTTTTGTCACAAAACTTCAACTTATAATGGTAGCACTCAGATATGCAAAAGTAGTTCTGTCAAATTTTATTTATGGGCATCTTGATGTGAAAATGAAGTATCCTTGGTGAAAAATGCACGCAACACTTGGTCCAAGTTGATGGTGCCATACTGTCAGGGGGTGACAAATATGGAGTCAGGCTGGATGAAAGATGGCTCAGCTGTTAAAGGCTAGGCTCACAACCAAAAATATAGGCTATGGGGTCTACTTGGAGGAAATAGGTTACCGTGGTAGTGCCTTTGAAAGTTACCTGTTCTTCAGTTCCGTATTCTCTTGCAGTCACCAGTCAGCCCTGTGGAGAATAGAGTTTGCCCCCATGATTTTCTTACATCATCTTCAACAGAACTGAGAATTACGGAAAGAAATATGTGAAACTACGGATCAAAACACTTCTTTCATCCTTCAAGACTTTTTTGTCAGATCAGATATTCTCTCACAGGAACATAAAACTCAGCCTAATGGACAACAAAACTTGAGTGTTGTACACACATGGTGTGTCAGGATCAAATCTAGTTCTGCCTTTTTCCACCACATGTGCCCATAAAGCACTACTCTTTCTGTGAGTTTTTCTGTGAAAGAAACCTACAGACAGTGCCTGGCCTTCAGGCTCTAGTTTATCGAATACCATTCCCAAACCATTGTCAGCTATGAATCATATCTCTAGTCTTGAAGAATGCTGAACCAAATGTTCCTGTTTTTCTTTAAAAAAGGATTTTCAGTGCAGCTTCCCTGTCCACATTATCCATTTTCAGCAGACACACTGAGTGACTGGTATGTGGTATTGATCACTAACCATTTTAGAGGAAATCATCGTTACCAGCCTGGTGCATACTCTCTATTTTTCACAAATCTGGATCACTGGTGAAGAGTTAGAACATCTTAGAAGTAGAGTTAAAATTAAATTTTCAGATATGGGAAACTGATCATGAAATTGTGAAATGTGAGTCACATGCCCCTGATTCATGTTCCTGTGAGACTCTGAATAGTCCAGGGGAGTTCTACAGGGACATCATTTCCCTAAGTATAATATAGGTGATGATTAGATTATTGCAAAAAACTTAACCTCCTGTTAATATTAAATTTCCATAACTATGACATCAGCCATTCTATTTTGAACTATATTGTATTTTAAGATACTTTTATTCATATGTAGTCCTTAATCCAACAAATCTATTTCTCGTTAATTGTAAAATACAGGAAATACAATTGATTCTCTTTTCAAAAATTGACATTTAATTTGGGAATGTGTTGGTGTCACCCGTTTAAAATTATAGCAACTGAAAAATTGGTGTATGTTTAGAGCGATTCAAATTAAGTTAAAAGGATATACCTTAAACATTAAAGAGATATTCTAAACATTAAGCTATTAAGATTAGGACAATTAAGATTCTTAATTTTAGAAAAGAAAAATATATATGTGTGTATTTGAAATGATTTCAAGATTAAAATATTGCATTAATCCAGAATTTATGAAAATATATTTTTCTAAAAATACTCTGAATATATTTGATATGATTTTTTTCAAAGATTAAAACAAAAGTTATATAATGGTACCATTACTCTAAAATGTCAATTCCAGAGTTTTGGAAGTTGCTTACAATGTACTTCCTGTTTGCTTAGGTAATATTATATCCTTTTGGCATCTTTGGTGGAATTGAAGAACAGATAGTAATTATATAGTTTTCCTTACTTATGATAAAAGATAAAATAGATATAAATATTGTAACTGTAATTCTTTATTGATACCTAATTTGTATATGTAATTTTACTATGTTAAAAATAAAAACTTCCTTTTTTATTTCAACAGAAAAGGGGAGGTGATGTGGGATTTCCATCAGTATGCTGTGAATAACATT
The DNA here is from genome assembly GCA_025134845.1 of Neodon shergylaensis. Taxonomy (NCBI): domain Eukaryota; kingdom Metazoa; phylum Chordata; class Mammalia; order Rodentia; family Cricetidae; genus Neodon; species Neodon shergylaensis. The sequence continues at coordinate 32,196,586 of JABTXL010006712.1, forward strand.
GGTTAGTTAATAAAGAAGCTCTTTTGGGCCTGTGATAGGGTAGAGCAGACCTAGGCAGGGAAAACTAAACTGAATGATGGGAGAAATGAGGCAGAGTGAGAGAGAAGTCATGTAGCCCCACTGGAGATAGACAGTACAACATTTCCTATTAAGCCACAGCCTCATAGCGACATACACAGATTAATAGAAATGTATTAAATTCATATGTAAGAGTTAGCCATTAAAAAGCTAGAGCTAATGAGTCAAGCAGTAATTTAATTAATACAGTTTTTGTGAGGTTATTTTTGGGCTGAGCTGTTGGGAACAAACAAGTAGCCTCCCTACTAAAATAAATAAAAAAGGAGACAAAACAATAGACATAGAGGAAATCTAGAGAATCATTAGGTCGAAAACCTGTAATCCACAAAATTGGAAAAATTAAAGAAAATGGACAATTTTCTGGATAAATATCACTTACCAAAGTTAAATCAAGACCAGATAAGCAAATTAAATAGACCTATACCTTCTAAAGAAATAGAAATAGTCAGCAAAAGACTCCCAACCATAAAAAGCCCCCCGGGCCAGGTGGTTTCAGTGCAGAATTCTGCAATATTTTCAAAGAGGAACTAATACCAATACTCCTCAAATCTCCTCAAATTGTCCCACACAATAGAAACACAAGGACCATTGCCAAATGTGTTTTATGAAGCTAAAATTACCTAGATACCCAAAACACACAAAGTCATTACTAAGAAAGTGAATAACAGGCCAATCTCATTCATGAACATTGATGTAAAAAACTCAATAAAATACTGGGAAACCCAATCCAAAAACACATCAGAAAAATCATCCACCATGATCAAGTCGACTTCATCCCAAAGATGCAGGGATGGTTCAACATACCAAAATCTGTCAATGTAATTTACCATATAAACAAGCTGGAGGAAAAAAACAAATAATCATCTCATTAGATGCTGATAAAGCCTTTGTTAAAATACAACATCCATTCCTGATAAAGGTCTTGGACAGAACAGGGACACAAGGAGTATATCTAAACATAATAAAGGCTATATAGAGCAAGCCAACAGCCAACATCAAACTAAATGAAGCAAAACTCAAAGTTATCCCACTGCAGTCAGGAACAAGATAAGGTTGTCCGTTCTCTACATATTTATTCAATATAATACTTGAGGTTCTAGCTAGAGTAATAAGACAACAAAAGGAGATTCAGGAGATACAAATGGAAGAAAAGAAGTCAAACTCTCACTATCTGATGATGATATGATAATTTTCATAAGTGACCTCAAAAATTCTACCAAGGAATTTTTACAACTCATAAATACCTTCAGTAATGTAGCAGGATACAAGATTATCTCGAAAATATTAGTAGCCCTCCTTTACACAGATGATAAATTGACTAAGAAAGAAATCAGAAAAATATCAGCTTTTGCATCAGTCACAAATAACATAAAATATCTAGGAGTAACTGTAACCAAACAAGTGAAAGACCTGAGTGATAAGAACTTAAATATTTGAAGAAAGAAATTTAAGAAGACACCCAAAAATTAAAAGACTTTCCATATTCTGGGATGTCAATATTGCAGTGGTGGGCACATGTTGCCTGACTAATCTTTACTATAGCAGAGATTTTAGTTTTGTAAAACTGAAGAGTATTTCCTCCCCCCAGTAACATCCGTGTATCTTCCAGTACGTTGAAAGTTAGCCATTAGGAATGAAACTTCCAAGTCCATACCAGCTGGGTTTCCCCATGTTATGTAGCTCAAATATGTTATGTTTTGGCAATAGGCTTTCATTTTCAAGTTATTTAAGGGAATCAGCATAATTGATAACAAGGTATAATAACTAAGGGCTATGGGACCTCATTGCATGACACACCAAAGGTAGTAACACATTCCTGGTACTGAGAATAATATGTGTTAATGTATGGCACTTAGTAGGGGCATTCTTGATAATTTTAATTCCTTTTCTAGTGTGTGTTTGTACATGGAAGTCTCAACAATAGTAGGTTTCATAGTAGGTATCATAGTAGGTGAAAAATTTAAAAGATCTTTAGTATTATATATCCCACCCTTTTCTCCCACTTTCCCATGGACCTCCACCCTCTATTCTAATTTAATCCTGCCTATTTCACTGTTACCTTTTACCTAGGGTGTTTCAGTCTAGGACAAATTATCTAAGACATAACCCCAAACATAGCTTTCCATAGAAAATAATTCTGATGCTGAGTGCTAAATGGTGAAATTTCTCCTGCCAATCCAACCCAGACTGAGGTACATAGAGCCTTATAAATCCTTAAAAAAATTAGGGAGCTAGTAAAATGGGCAGAAATAACACCCATCTATAGACAACACATGAGTTTTATTTAGTCAAACTTTTCAGCATTTAAAAGGTTATAGGGGGAGAGTAGTGATGCACAAAGTAAATCCCAGCACCCAGGAGGCAGAAACAGGCGAATCTCTGTGCGTTTGAGGTCAGCGTAGTCTACAAGAAATAGTTCCAGGACAAGCTCCAAAGTTACAGAGAAACCCTGTCCAAAAAAAAAAAAAAAAAAGGAAGAAATAAAGAAAAAGAAAGAAAAAAGAAAGAAAGAAAAAAGGTCATGGGGCTGTAGTGAGCTGAATGGTATAAAGTTCAAAGAGTGAAACTCTAAAAACTAAATATCATATCCTCTTGGATACCATTCCGTACCATATGATCAAAAATGATAATGGACTATGTTTACAATATTACCTTAGAATTGAAATGCTTTATGTGTTCAAAATGTGACTCTGTCTAAACTATACAACACCTTTGTGGAACAGGTAATTATTATTACTGCAGTTTTCTAAGAAAAAGTTGCTGCACAGATGTTAGCTGACATTCCACAGCCATTGTCAATGGCAGTTGACAAGCAGAAATTTGTCAGAAAAGCCCTTGGTTACTACAAATGTGCTAAGTATCTATTGGCAGTGGAATCAAGAAAGCAACATTGCAAGGGTAATTTGTCTTTTGTATTTATACTTAAGAACATGGTGGGTTTTTTTTAAGTTTTTACTAGATTAGTACAATAAAAGTAAAGGAACATGGAAAGAGATTGAAAATTGTCTTGTGAAAATTCAAAAACCTTTTGGAAAGCACACTGTAGCTTGATTTAAAATATCATTTAATAATTTCCTTCACATCATAGCTTCCTATAACAAGTCATACAAATAACTACCATATCAAAATGATTGGTTCATTATTCCTTACAGCTTCTATGTGCTATGAATTTAATACAGAAAGAGTTAGGCATTTTTAGTAAAATCTCAAATGCTTTTTCAGTCATGATATGTGTGACTGAACACAATAATGGCTACTGGTATTTGTGTGGGGGGGGTGGTAAAGGATGACTGTTATGGGTCTATTCACATTAACTGTTAACTGTTAGTATGCTAGATTTCAGTTATTCATAATGGTTATAGATTAGCAGAAAATTTTAACAACTGTGACACAGCTTTGTGTTATCATTTCTAATACATCCGTAGAAGTCATAAAATGTTAACTCTTGTAAATGATTCATTTTTGTGTTGACTCAACTGAATTAAGACGTTGCAAATAATCTCAAGATTACACTATATAAATGTATGTGTGTATTGTACTTGTATGTAGTTTATAGACTAGGGGAATGTAGATGTAGTTTGTATACTAGGCGATAGACTGAGCCATATTCTTATAGTAAAATTTATTACATCTCATAAAATAATCAAAATTTTTATAAGTCATAGAAATTGTTGAAGGTGTGCTTCATTAGTATAACACATGCATACTTCCTGACAATTATTGATACATAACTAGCAGATCTTTCTTTTAAATATGTATGATGATAATCTTCTACAACTTTCATATGAGAATTAGGATAGTATAACTCTCTGCGAAGATGGCATCATCCTAAAGATATCTATTAGTAGCGGGTCAGTAGACAGAAATCTTCAGAACTGAAGTATTAATTTAGACTTCACACAGAAAACCATTTTAAATGCAAAACTGGTAAAGAAGGACAAAATACATGCCTTTCCACTATGGAAAGAGTTATAGTTCATATGTGTGTTTGATTATGTGTAAGATTCTAAAAATAATCCACTACAAACTAGTTCTCTCTTTTTTTTTTACTGTCTGTAAGAATTATTGCTCCCAGTGAGAAATTACAGGTGACTAGTATGTAATATTAAGTATTAAAGATTACAAATTTTTATAATTATATTTTGATAAATTTAGCAAGAGTACCATGAGTACTAATATTTTATCACTTCACCACCACAAATATCATTTCTCAGAGGCCTCAGTAAACTCCCACTTGCTGTCACAATGAATCAGGACTTTACAAAAAACTACATGTATTCTCTTATGTGACTGATGTGTACATGTCAGTGTTTATGCACTGGTTTTAAATTCCTCAAAATTTTACTTTTTTATGCTTAATACTTTTTTCTAAAAGTAAAAATCATAATTATTTATTACTATATTGATACTTACTAATATTGAGTTCAATATGTGATAACCATACATTTTACTTTTATAAAAATAAAAGAATCAACTTCCATGTTTGTAACTTCACTCCTAAGTCATAGTTAATGTCTTTAAAACACTATATATGGAAACATATTTTATGTTTAACAAAGAGTTAGAAGTTTGTGATTTAAATTATGTCATGAATGTCAAAAATATAGTTTTTATTATTGACAAAATAAAAGGTAAAATTTGGTCCAGAGATGGTCTCAGTGGTTTAAGAGCACGTGATTCTCTTGTAGAGCACCAGAGTTTAGGTTAGAATCTGCATGACAGCTCACAGGTATCAAACATCAAACAAAAATAAATAAGTTCTTTATAAAGAAGATTGAAATGTGGCATATGAATGATTGTATCTGGGTATCTGGGTTCTGGTTGTACAAAATTTGCAAAGGCCAAATCTGTGCAGAAATGATCTGTGATAAAGGTGATTTATGAGGCATGTCCCTGGATGATGGTAAAATATGAATGCCCAACGTTTTAGTTACCTGAACTTGATGGGGAGTTTTATATGACTGCTATGATGGCTTAAATAACCTTTTGGTTTTTCAAGTCATAAAAACACATTCTGTCCCTGCAAATATAAATTATACAAATTTAGTGTGATTCTGTGGGACAACAATCTTTTCAGGTCACTCCACTCATAATTACAACTAATTAAAATGTGCCAAAGAAAGGATAGAAATTTATCACTGCTCATTAAACCTGTAAAGACTGTGTTAATTAGATGTCAGGCTCAGTAACTCACATGAATGTTTGATGCCGGTCTAATTTTAGAGAAAATGGAAAGCGAACTTCAGAATATTCGATCTGGGAGACTAAAGCTGTTAAAATTGAGAAAAATGGAGTTTAGAGATGAAACATGTTTATGCATTTGTTATGACTATGGTTGTCATTAACCATTGACCTAAGCAAATAGAATAAAATGACACGGTATATATTGATTTTTTAAAAACTGATTTCTAGTTTGTAGTAATACAGAAGGCAGAGATATGAACAAACCTGGTATTTTTAAATCTGAAGAACTGGAAAATTCTATATGTTAAGTTCCTTTATTACATAAATTACAAGAGATATTTCCAGTCATTCTATTTAGGAAACACTAAGGTGGGTTCAAATGAATATTTATATTCACATGAGAACTATTTTATGTGAAATTATCTATCAAATTATTATATTTAAAATCAGTTTTGTAAGAATAATGAAGAATTATTTGAGAAAATAAAGAGCAGTTTTATATGAGGATCAGAGATGTTTGCAAACATTGAAGCTGGCCATATTATAAATTGCAAACATTAAGAACTTTCTTTCTTGAGTCAATATGTTCAGCATATATCTTATTTGGTTACAGAACTAAGGTGTGATGATGTATGCTTGGAATCTCTGGATTAAGAAGGGTAGACAATTGCACTGATAGGAGTTCAAAGTCAGTTAGCTAGTGTGGGCTGCTCAAGCAAAAGGGAGGAAGGAAGAGAGAACCTTTTTTATTTGACCATTTTTATTGAACTTACATATTATAGAGAGAAACTGTTTATCTGACAATTTTATTGAACTTAATTGGATATGAATTATATATGCAAAGAGTATGGGGTTTTATAACATTCCTATATTCACGTTTCTAATGGGTTGTTGAATGTTAGTCTCAATACTCCTCAGGGTTTAAACAGGATGCTCCAACAAGTGAGGGAGATAGAAAAATCTGAAAACAAAAGACTTTTCCACTACATACGTTTCCACCTAATTTCCTTAAGGTTCTGCCATAGTTCTAATTCTCCTTTCCTACTTCTAACTTCTCCTAAGTTATTTTCTAGCTAATTTTTCTATTCTAAAATTTCTTCTACTTCCAGAGCCTTGAAGCAATGAAGAAATTATAAGAATTACCTTATCATTGGTCAAAATCACACTCCTGGGGTAAGCAATTAGAGAGCTGAGCCATGCCCATCACAACACAAGGGTCCAAGGTTACAGAAGTCAGATCATAGCCAGAGAGAGGGGAAAACAGTGAGATAAACTTTAAGACATGGATTTTTTTTTAAAGGCTGGTGAGCAAAGAACTGGCATGCTTTCCTTAGTAACCTTGGTTGGACATTCGAAGCTCTGACCTTGTCCATACCTGTAAGATTTTAAACTTATCTATTTACAAAAAGCCTTTAGTTTACTTTGAACTTACTCTGTAGTAAAAGTGAGCTAATTGTGTAAACTTTGTGGTAGACTGCAGAAAAAATGTTTATTTTTTGTATTAATAAGAGCAAAAAGGAACAGGCAGAGTTTTATGTACCTGAATTCTTCATGGGACAAGTAGATTCAGTTATGAAGCATGTCCCAGTATATACTCTGTATATTAAAATTATATAGCTCAATGAAAAGTCATCTTCTTGACCACCCACAGGTATATGTGCCAGTAGGTGGAATATATTCCTGATATAAACTCACAGGTGGTAAGAAAATACCCATAGCTATTCTTAGGGAAGAAATGAAGTTCTTAGGGAAGAGATAAAATGACTCATGAGAGAAATTACAACAGGAACAGCTGGTTCCCACAAACAGTAACACCATGGCCTTTCTAGATAGAGTTTTTTTTTTTTTTTCAGAGAATCACTCATCTGGTAGGTTCAGTTTGTAGAACACTAGTTATCAACTGCTCTAGTCCTCATGTCCCCTGACATTTTTCACATGAATAAGATAGAAAACAAAATGAGAGGTGATCTAAATACATAATTGCTAATAGGTATTACAATTACTCCTGGTTGTCACAATAATGTCTATGTGGTAAATGCACATTATCCATATAGGTTTTGAGATATGGGTGTTGTGGTGGGCAGTCTTCCAAGTTTTTGTATAGTTTTTAATCTTGATATTTTTCCAATGACTATGTATTTTTAAAATGCCTATGTTTTAAAATGATGCCTTTAATTCAGTTGGTTTTCTCACATAATAATTTTCTTTAAAAAATGTCTTGGATGTACATTGTGATTTAAGACTCAGTTCTTTTCTTTAATAAAAACCCTTTATCTTTTGGAATGTTGTTTTCTTAAAGACAGAGTTGCTAAACTGACAATCTGAGGATTCTTTTACATTAATAAATTATAGCAACAGGAAGCAATTAATTGCCTAAAATATCTTTATTTCAGAATCAGAACCAAAGTAAAGATCTTTGTGTGTGTGTTTGTGTGTGTGTACATGCACTTTTTTGTGTTGGATTTCAGGTCTAATACTAGCTTTAGGCCCAAGTTTTTTCTTTGCTAGATCTTGTATAGATCAGAAGTGACATTGTTTTTAATACTTTTAGTGAATCCTTATGTAGTCATGACACTTATAACCTTCATCTGTCAGTATCACTTAATTTAGAGAAAAGCTTTTTTTTTTTTTTTTTTTTCGAGACAGGGTTTCTCTGTGGCTTTGGAGCCTGTCCTGGAACTAGCTCTGTAGACCAGGCTGGTCTCGAACTCACAGAGATCCGCCTGCCTCTGCCTCCCGAGTGCTGGGATTAAAGGCGTGCGCCACCATCGCCCGGCAAGAGAAAAGCTTGTTAAAACACCCATGTCTTTGTTGAACACTGTTCCTGTGCATTTCCATGATTTTTCTCCTCCTTGTCTCAATGGACAATCCATTTCATATACTCTATCAGAGTTTGTCTCAGTAATTGGTATTGGGAATTTTTCTCAAGATACCTCCCTATGTGTCCCAACCAGTGGGACGTGAACAGGATCTGAACCCTGGAAAAATTGGAATGAAAGGGACAAGAGACACGAGAAATAGACAGCAAGTCTGCGTTTCTGATCAAGCTGCCAACATTATTTTTTCTCAGGAGCATTTATAAGGCCAAGAGGCAGGGGAGAAAGTAGGATGCTGGAATATCAGGTCTGAAGGCATCCCCTAGCTGATAGGAATAGATAAGGAGATGCTGGGAGTCTGTGACTGTTAACTAACAAAGGAAATGTTAATTACTTCTGAAGCCTGGGGTCTGCAGGTCTCACAAGATGATAAGAAAACACTGGGTTATTTCCTAGGCCCAGAACTTGCCCTGCAGAGGTGAATATCTTACTTAATTTGTGACTAAAATGGCTATAATCAAAGTACAGGTCTTTGCTTCTGGCACCTATGTACTCACAGTATTTATACTTTCAATTGCTTTATTATCCATATGACTTTAAAAAGTTAATCTTGACACCAATAAAACTACAAAACCCTTCACTTACAATCTGTCCTGCCCAAAAAATATGCTGGGACAATGGTGGCATAATGTGACAATGATGATTTAAAAAATAGCCCCCAAACAGTGAGGCACTATTAAGAAGTATGGCATTTTGGGAATAAGTATGACCTTGTTAGAGGAAGTGAGTCACTCTGTAAGTGAGTTTTGAGGTCTCCTATGCTTGTTACCCCCAGTTGCACTCTGTGTTGCGTGCATATGAAGATGTAGCCAGCACCATGTCTTTCCACACCATGCTCTCATCAATCCTGATAACGGACTGATCCTCTGAAAATCTAAGCTTCCCCAGTTAAAAATTTCTCTTTTTTAAGTGTTACTGTGGTCAAAGTGTCTCTTTACAGAAATAGAAACCCTAACTAAGACAGAAGTTGATAACAGGGACCAGAGTATTGCTATGATAGGCTAGCCCAGGTTTTGATTTGGAGGGATATGAACCTTGAGACTGTTGATTAGAAAAAAACAGTTGAAAGCTTTAAGTGCTACTCAATTGGTCACACTAGTAGGAGCATGGAAGACAACAGTGGTCAGGGTGAACTGAATCAAGTGTTTTCAGATAAAAAAAAATATTAATGTGTGACATAGAAACTGACTTGTAATATTTAGGTCAAGAACGTGGATGCTTTTTTACCCTTGTCTGAAAAGTCTGAGACTAAAGTAAAGAGTTTTGTATTAATTTATTGGCAGAGAAAATCTCAAAATAGCCTAGTATAGACTCTGTTGTGGAACTGCTAATGGTAACTCTAATAAAGATTTATAATAAAAAAGAGACAGCTGAACAGGGTAAATTACAAAATACAAAGTTTGAGGAGAAAAATGGTACCAGATAGTGAAATAGAACTTGGTTCTATGTTCAAGAGATAAAAAAAAAAAATAAGAACTGGAATAAATTGAGTGGGGAACTCAGGGAAAAATTCCACCCAGATAAATTTACAACTTGTGAATAGAAATTAAAGAATAGCTTAGAGACAGGTGTGGTGGTATGCCTTTTAATCCTAGTACATAGAAAGCAAAGGCTGGTGAATCTCTGAGTTTGAGACCAGCCTGGTCTACAGGTAGACTTTCAGGACTTCCAAACTTAGGCAGTGAAGGTAGAAAACAGAAAACTAGTAAAAATAAAATTGAATGAGGGGATCATATTCAAGCCCAAACAAGCAGCACAACTGGGCAACTTTGGCCATGTCATTCTGGATTGAGCATCAAGGACAGAAGTAGGACATTATGGAGAATTCCTCCAGAACTAAGGAAAGTGAGGAAGGCATGACATGTTTTAGGGATGTTCCTGAGTGGAGGCCTATGGACTATATTGCATCAAGCTGTGAACTTGAAGTCTGCATTGCCTTGGAGATCCCAATATGTTAAAGATGAGAGAGATGTGTGATACCTGCCAAGGAAAGCTGCTATTAGAAAGTGGAATCAGACTAAGAGAAAGAAGTGTATTGCAGTCAAGAAAGTTGGATGGAGTTGGAGATCTGAAGAGTGTTTTGACTTTAGCCAAAATAGAGATATAGACATTGGAGTTTGCTCCACTGGCTTTCAATCTTGTGTTAGTTCAGTATTTCCTGATTATGCTCCATTGCCTACATTTTGGAATGATAATACAAATCCTGTATTATGTGTTGGATGCATGTTATCTGTTTCTTTTATTTTAATTTAACAAGGAATTACAGTTAAGAGATTTTCACGAGTCTCAGAAGAGACTCTGTAATTTGAACTTTGAAACAAATTTGAGACTGTAAAATGTAGGGCAGGAGCCCATGTGTCATCTTCGGGTGTAATTTAGCAGAGCAAATTGGAGAAGCAGACTGTAATCAGCAGAACCCAGCATATCTGCCACGGACAAGGATGGAGAAGTGGGTTTGGCTGGCAAGCAATGAAGATAATGGTGTCCCTTAGAGGGAGCAACCAATCTCCTTCCTACAGCAACCTTTCTGTTGGGTCTGGAGCAAAACACCTGTAATTGCAGAATTTTGGAGGCACGGGTATGAAGACAGAGAGTTCAAGATTAGCCCGAGCTAAATGATACAGTGAGACCTCCTTAAAAAGATTAAATAAAACAAAAATTCCATTTTCTCAGAAAAAAAAGTGGTAGTTTTAAAGAAAATAGCCTCCAAAGGAAGTGGCACTATTATGAGGTGTGGCTTTATTGGAGTATGTATGGCCTTGGAAGGAGTGTGTTACTGTGGATATAAACTTTGATATTTCCTATGCCCAAGCTAATCCCAGTGTCACATTTGATTTCCTGTTGCCTGGATATCAACTTTTAGCAAGCACTATGTTTTTCTATATGCTGTCATGCTCTCCAACATGATGATAATGGACTGAACCTCTGAAAACATAAGCCACCCAATGAAATATTTTTTTCTTTTTAAGAATTGATGTCATCATGGTGTCTCTTCACAGCAATAGAATTCCTAACTAATTCAGTTGCTAACAAATGTTTGGTTTAACTTGAGGTCTATGTCACAAACAAGAGCCTACAAGCTACACTACCTGAATGACCAGAGACCTAGAGTTTTTCCAAACACCACTGACAACATGTCTATGCCAGTGACTTGTTCAGTTATCATCAGAGAGGCTTTCTGAGGCAGCAGATGTGAGTTGGTGAAGAGACTCACAGCCAGAGTCTAAATTGTGGAAAGAGAGTCTAAATTGTAAGTCTCCATTGGGTCCTTTACCTCAGAAAATGGATAATGCCATGGAAGAGGGAGAAGAAAGACTATGGGAATCAGAGGGGATGGAGGAAGGATACCTGGAGAATTTGGCTCTTAGAATCAACCAAGCAGGGTTCACATGGACTCACAGAGCCTGAAATGGCAAGCAGGGGGCTGATGTGAGAATTCTTTCTGTATATGTGTTGCTTTTATTGGTTAATGAATAAATCTGTTTTGGTCAATGGCTTAGCAGAGTAAAGCCAGAAGGGAAATCAGAACAGATATATAGAAAGAGTAGATGGAGTTAAGAAGATACCATACAGTTGCCGAAGGAGAGAGATGCTCTGGAAACATTCCTGACTGAGTGTCCAGGAAACAAAAGAGCAGTCTCCATCTACAAGAACTGGTGTAGTTTTACACTAGCCATGCCTGCTTAGCAATTAAAACAACAACAGCAACAAAGCACATCTGAACAGAAAAGAATTTCAAATACTCAATAAGACATAAAAATGTATTTTAAAAATGTGTGTAGGCTTAGGAGAGAGAGAACAAAACATATAGACAGTTATAAAAAGAAGTAAATAGTCTTAAAATAGAACAATGTCTTAAAAGATATGGAGTATAGGTGGTTATAGATTAAAGGAGTAAAGAAAAATAAGTCAGATAAAGGTAGAATATACACATAAAGACTAGAATATATGTATTATTGCTTTTTTTTATTTTACTGCAGACAGATATTTGATTATGGGGCCTGTGAAGCTAAGTCAATATAAAGATATCTTGACATCAAAATTTGTGTCTGAGGATATGTTGCTTTAGAAAAGAGGTTCTTCTTTTGTTTCCTCAGAGAATGGGAACCTGAAGATTCCTTCCAGGTTAATGTTGTTTGATGGAACAAGATCCCCACAAAAGGTCTCCTTGAACCCTAAATGTATTTCACCCAAAAGGCAGCAGCAAGCAGTTTGAAGAAAACTATGCCCAAATTCCCAAAATGATTGTTTATAAATGTTTTTTTTTTCATTTAAAGGAGGTATGATATAGAGAAGAAAACTTTGCATTGGTATGGATCTTGGTCTATTGATACAAATTTAAGGCCACTGTGTGTGTGTGTATGTATATATATATGTGTGTGTGTGTGTGTGTGTGTGTGTGTTTCTACTCTTATTTAAGGTATTATGTCTATGCAGCTCATTTAAAAAGGTAATGCATAATTAAGAAATGCAGAGTAATAGATAAGAATCTATAATAATCAAACTTTTAATTGTTAGTTAGGTTTTCTAGATATATAGAGATATATTTCAGTTAGATAGATAATCGTCAGTACTTTAAAACCTATGGAATATGGCATTTAAGATGTTTTAATAACAGTTTTCTAGACAGTGAGACATGTTTGCTTCTGGCAACACCAATAATTTCACTGAAGAGGGTCCTTATGGAGATTGTAAGCCATTTGGGCAAGTAACTGCTTTACCTGAATTACTTGACAGTATTCTGTATTAAGTGGACATTCAGGACTCACATGAAAGTGACTGCAGAACATTCCAGAAGATGGGGTAGACCTTCAAGGTTCCTGCTTCACAGAACGAACCGCCAGACTTTCTCCAGGGCAGAAGAAAGTGACTGACAAATTTCTGAAGGCAGAACAAATCTTCAAACTCCTGCTTCATGGAAAAGTCTGCTGGATCATATGGCCTTGCAGGCTGAAGACAGATGCCCCAACATTACAGAAGAACTTTGGGTAACTGTCCAGGCTGGAAGATGTCTCTCTCAATTCTAGAAATTTGGAAGTTGTTTACAATGTACTTCCTTTTTACTTAGGTAATATTATATCCTTCTTGGGTCTTTGAAGAGTTGAAGACAGATGGTTATAGTTTTCCTTAGTTATGATAAAAGGTAAAATAGATATAAAACTTTAGACTCACAAAGATAAAATAGATACTATATTTTCTTTAATTTTGCCAGACACAAATAGATTAAATGTTGTAACTGTAATTCTTGCTTTTTTTATTACATGAAATTTTACTATGTTAAAGTTTAAACCTCCCTTTATGTTTAGACAGAAAAATGGAGATGATGTGGTACTCTCCTCTGTATGCTATGAATTTGTTTTATTACCATTGGCTAATAAAGAAACTGTTTCAGCATATAGCAGTGTACATTGTAGCCAGACTGAAAGAGATATAGAGAGATTAGGTGGCATTGGAGAGATGCCAGGTAACTCAAAGGAGAAGGACACCCTAGACCCGTACCAGTAAGCCACAGCTTTGTGCTAATACACAGATTAATAGAAATGGATTAATTTAAGATGTAAAAGTTAATAAGAAGCCTGTGCTAATAGGCTAACAAATGTTGCAATTAATATAGTTTCTGTGTGATTATTCAAGTCTGTGATTATTGTAGGCAGCTGGGAAATGAAGAAGAAGCCTCCATTTGCAGGGGGCCTGCATGGGTCTGTACAAAGTCTACTTTGTGTACATTATGGCCATTAGCGTGGTAATTTTCTAGGATTCCTAACAGTGGGGGCAGGTGTATCTGTGACTCTTCTGCATGCTTTTGGGACTCTTTTCCTCCTCTTGGGTTGCCCTATCCAGACTTGTTATGTAGTCAGAAGCTGTTTGTTGTTTTCCCAGCTGCCCAGACTTAAAATAATCACATAGAAACTATATTAATTACTACACTGCAAGGGCAATAGCTTAGGTGTCTTTTTAGCTAGCTTTTATATCTTAAATCAACCCATTTCTATTATTTTATATTTTGCCATGAGACTCCTGGTTTACCAGTACCAGCACCTGGGCAGTTTTCTTCTCTGGCAGCTATATGGAATCCCTCTGACTCAGCCATCTTTCCTCCTTACTCTGCTTAAAATTTCCACCTCACTCAATTCTGCCTTGCTGTAGGCCAAAACTTTATCTTTTAACCAATGGAATTCAAGCATACAGAGGGGAATCCCACCTCATTGTTATGAGGCCTTTTGCCTTGTATTGTTATATCTTGTTTTGTGCGGTTTGGCTGCCCTACTCTTTTCTAATAGGAAACAGAGCAGCAGTGAATCTGGATAAGAGGAGAGTCAAGGGGAAACTGGGAGGAGTGGATAGAGGGAGACTATGGTTAGGATTTATTGCATTACAGAAGACTATTTTCTTTCTTAAAACATCATTTTTAATTGACTTTTTGGGAATTTCATATTATGCACACCATCCCATTCATTTCCCAATCCTCCCATATCTGACCTTTACCCTTGCAGCCTTCCTAACAAAATAAAATTGAAAAAAAAATTAAAATTGAAAAAAATTTCCCTGACCCCTCTGGGCAACAACCCACTCCTCTATCAGTTTGTAGTCTTCTTTCATACCTGCCCCAGCCTTCCTGTTTCCTTGACCTTTCCTCCATCTCCTTCACATATTCGTTGGTCAAGAGAGTTTGGGAGCTGCAATATATCACTGTATAACTTTTTGCCCAAACAGTTTTACTTGCCAATGTTCACTGTAATGAGTTGTTGGTCTGGTTCAAGACCTACAGCTTCTGTTAAAGCATCAGTACTGGTCCATCACTGATAGCCCTTTCAGATATCCTGCTGTTGCCCAATGTCATGGAGATTCAGTGGCTATGGTTCCACAGGATCGGCCCTTTTTACTTGATCTAGCAGGTCATAGATGGGATAGATGTTGGGGTGGGCCTACTCAAGGCCTTGGATCTGGCCTGAGTGGTAGTTGATATGATCAGTCTGAGCCTCCCCATGCTCACACCACTGCCTATGTTAATGTGTGGCACCCTTCAAGGGGCAGGCCAGCTCATTAAGGCACTCAGATATCAACATGGCTTCAGGAGGCTTCCCAAACTACAGATATCGCTATGGCCTCAGGTGTAGTTAGTTATCAGCCTGTTTCTACACCACCTTCATGTCTCTAATTCCACCTCTCTCCACAGTAGAAAAATACCCTGCTTCTGTTTTACTCCCAACTCACACCCAGATAATCTATCTTTTCATCACATATGTCTTCATCAAAGTGGCATTCTCTGTCCTGGGCCATAGGGCTGAGGCGAGTGTTTGAGTGTCTCCTGGCTGTCCCAAGGCAGAAGAGCTGGGGCAGGTGAGAAGAATCTATTTTCAGTTTTAAAAAAACTCCAAAAATAAATTGATAGAATATGCATTAACCTCAAAATTACCTTGAAAACTTGCAATATGTTCCAAATGAAACTTTTTTCTCATATCCTCTCCTAAACAATTTTCATAACAGCTGCTTAATTCTAAACATCTGAAATTTCTTGTATTACTTTCTGAGTTTCTCTTATATCTGATTCTTCATCATCTAGAGTAAGTATTCTCTATACTTCTTTCCATATGTTAAAACATCTCCCTAATCTGGAATATAACATCACCATTTTTTGAGGTACTATACCTCTTTAACTTCAAAATTTTTCTCATGTATTAAAGAAAAATATGAAAATTTATATAATCCAAAAATAACAAAAGTAAGAGCACAGTAAAAAGATCAGTGTTTGCTTAGAGTTAAGAAGGAAGGTATAGGCAGAACGCAGAATCCTTTACAGAGAATAGTAAAGTTCTTGAATATAACAGTGGAGAACTTTTGACACTAAATATTTGACAAATCTCATAGGATATACAATATTTATGCCAATGCTGATGTAAATTATTGATGTATATACCTAATTAGAAAACATTCTTCTCACAAATTTGGAAATCTTGCCATACGAAAATGTTTTCTTGCATTTTGTTCATAGTCAATATATATGCATTTTTGATTTTTATTAGATATGCATTTTAGCTATTTTGGGCCATTATGAACATGAAATCAAAGAATATACACTCTGTAGTTGAGTTTTTGTTGGTATATTATGTGAGTGTCCTTCATTTTTTATGTGGTTCTAGTAGTTGGATCTTTTATATTACTAATAAGGCAATCAGTTTTTGATAAATGCACTAAAGAATGTATCAGGAAAAATGGAGTTTTCAATAAACAGTGTGCCAAATTTGGGTATCTACATTGCAGAAGAATGAGAATATTCTCTTCAATCTCACACACACAGGCAAGGTCACATGGTTTCAAGGTCTCATAGAAAAATAAAACTACTAAAAAAATTGGAAAAATACCTTAAGATATTTGAATATCAATGTTTTTCCAAATTCTTGTAATTGCAAATACCAATTTACTTGCTATATGAGATCTCTCATTTTTGTTTTGATTCTATTTTGATGCCAGTACCCAATGTAAACTCAATCATCACTTTTTTGAGAATCAAGAAATTCAGACTATCTATCTAAATTATAAACTGAACTTGATAAAAGGCCATATCTTAAAACAGATCTTCCTCTCCACATCTTTAATATCTCCCTGTGTCCAATTATTAAATAATAATTCCCTAACAAATGCATAGTATTCTATATAGAAGAGATAGTTCTGTTATCCTATTTATTCTTTTTCTTACCTTGCTCCAGCTCTTTGATTTTCAAAGAACTACATTGCTTGCTCTTGTGTGTGTCTCATTCTGTACTGTGTGAAACAAATCTAATGAAGGCATGGTCTGGTCTTATCTTCCTGTATCTTTTCCTTATAAAGAAGAAAGAAACTTACACAGCAATTTGAAGCAATGAACGATAAATGCTGAGACAATGAAATTACAGGTATCCAAATACTATTTTGCCTAATTATATAGAGTTTTTGAAAATCATTCTGAGAAATGTACTTAGAAATGAGCTGTGCAATCACATAATTACAAAAAATGTAGAATGAAGAAAATTCTAGTAAAAATTATGGTTTGTTCATAAGCAATATAGCAAAGTAAAAGTAAAGAATGTAAGATATAGCAGTTTGAGGAACAGTTGTCTGACCAATTGTTGATTGGATAGAGTAAGCTATAAATAGGAATAAACCTTAAAAGTCATGGAGGGACTAAATAACTGATCTTTATTTTCTAGGACTTTGTGGTTTACTTTTTGGTAATACTGTGTGCTATATCCTGCTTGAACAGTACCTTCATGCATCTCATGGGTTAATAACTTGGTGCCCAAGTCAATGGACCCTTAAAGGTTAAAGGCAAGGTTTCCTGGGAGTGATTTTGATTATTAGAAATGTGTCATCCTCTTCCCCATGACTTGCTGTCATGTGACATAAGACAGTTTCACTCTGCTAAATGTTTAGGATCTCTCAAGGCTTGCCATGAGCAAAAGTCCAAAGCAGAACAAAACATAACTGCTCACACACTGAAACCTTCAAGGGTCAACTCTAAATGTGGACACAAAAGAAAAACCTATAGCTACTCTGAAAATACTTTGAATCTCAGCTTCAGTTATAGCATATATTTCTATATTTTATCACAATTCATCAAGTTTTATAGATAATATATTTTAACATATGCAACATTTTCTTCCACTAGAAAACTTACAATGATTCCTGAAATGATTTTTTTTTTGTTTCAGTACTACACCTGTGTTCCAGAATCAACATATTGTTTCTGCTTTTGCAATTATATCATGGAAAATTATACTTCTCTTCCTCTAAGCTTTTTCCCTTGAGTTTTCTTTGATTCTATTGCCTATCTGCAGCAGTTCTACTGTGAGGGGACCCTTTTCACTCAAGTAGAATAAAATGAAGAACAAGCTTTTGTTGTAGAAAGTTTGAATAAAAACAATACTGGAAGGAGCCAGAAAGAGCTCAGCAGGTAAAGGCTTCTTCCCTGCCAGAGTTCAGTCCTATAGTACAAATGGAAAGTCAATTTGTAGTTGTCATATGACCTACAAACACTCTCTGTAGCACCTGTGTGCCAAAACACATGCACACACACACACATCCCACACCTACACACACACACAAACATACCACACACACAAGCACATACAACACAATGCACACAAACATGCATACCTAATTAATTAATTCATGAATTAATTAAACTAATTAGAAAGTCTATACTACAACAAGTCTAAAAGATGTTCTGAGATCTAACTAGGAAATGATTCTCAGCGTTAACAAATGGAATATATAAAAAAATTCTATTACTTTTTGTCTTGAAAGATCCAATTTATGTGGCTATTGTATGGCTGACTGGATACTGGATTAATTAGTTCTTTTAAAATTAAGTGAAATATTACCCATTAATCAAAATTCAAACACATTTTAAAACCTTGCCCATTATTTTCAAATGGTATATTTTTTTCAAGATTGATTACTTTGGTTCCTTACAAAATCCATCACCAAGTCTTCTAAAATAACTGTGAACTGTCCTTAATAATAAAGTATTATATGCATTTAAGAGTGGCCACACCAGTTTCTTCCATATAATTTTGTCTCCCAGAGGTGTCACCTTCTCTGAGGAGTGGATAGCAGGGGAGAAGATGAGAGGAGTGGGAGGACAGGAGGGAGAGGGAACTGGGATAGGTATGTAAAACAGGATTGCTTTAAAAATAACAATACTTCAGCCTGGTCTACAAGAGCTAGTTCCGGGACAGGCACCAAAGCTACACAGAAACCCTGTCTCGAAAAACCAAAAAAAAAAAAAAAATACTTTAAGTAATACTTTAACTAAAAATGCTTTTTAAAAGTAGTTTTTGAATGCATGTATACCAGCTAGGTTGTTAGGTTGTTAAAATGTATGTTTTCCATGGTGTGTACATTGTTTACCTAATAGCATTTATCACATTTAGTAACAGTGGGGGCAGGAACTGTTTCTGATTCTGTTGCCTGCTTTTATGACCCTTTCCTCCTTCTTACTGGGTTACCTCCTCCAGACTTAATGAAAGAGGAAATGCCTAGTTTTACTGCATCTTAATATGCCATGGCCTTTTCTGAAGAGAAACAGAGGAGAAGTGGATGAAGGGGACAAGAGGAAAGGTTGGGAGGGACTAAGAGAAGGAGAAGGAGAGGGGGAGTGAGAGAGAGGGGGAGCAAGGGAAGGAAGGGATACTGTGATCTGACTGGGAAACTTTAATTAAGAAATTAAAAATAATTAAATAATTTAAAATGTTTACAGAATAATAGCAATTAATTTAAACAATATTGTTAGACACACTCTAAATTAAATGAATTTACAGAAATCTATAAATGCTAGACAATCTCACTTACCAGCTACCAATTTAAAAGCAGATTTTGATGATAGTCCTGAAAATCCTTTTCCAAATAATTAATTGGACTCTAAGTTTTTGTTAATTCTAAGTTTTTTTTTGAAAAGTGAGGCTATTGATCTGATACTGCTCACCCCAACTGCTTCTGCATTTATGCTAAAATTAAATATATATAATCAGAAGAATATTATTAAGAGAAGTTTTAATTCCAAAGCAAAGTGTGTCAGAGACAAGAATTGTGACTTCTGTGCATTTCAAGGTATGTGTTCTAAACTGGGTGACAGTAGATGCCAAATAATTATAGCTACAAACAAAGATCCATAACCTATGTATAATATAAATGTATATTTTCATAAATTGCTTAGATCAAGGACATTTTAATTCTGGCGTCTATTCACTTTAAGTGTGTTTCTGCAGTTTTGTGACTCTGAGAATTACGCAGATGCTGGAGATACACTTGGGAAAAAAAAGTGATGATTTACTTAGTTCACCATTGTCTATTCATAACTACTGTTAAGGTGTCCTCAAGTGTGGAACCCTCAGCATTGGCCCTAGAGTTAGCCATGTACAGCATAATTCTTGGGACAGTCGCCTTCAGTGACTTCCAGGCATTTCTAGGATAATCCTAGGGGCCAGCATTCGTGCAGCTCTAATTAGCACGATGGCAGGATATTGTTCCCGATGAGATTTTAGACCTCATTTTTCCCACTTTTATCTTCAAGGCAGCTTTTGAGATCCTTTCAGAACTTCTGACATTTCACACCATCCAAAAAGTAAAATAATTAGTAATTCATAGGAAAGAATTTACAAATTATACAGTGAAACTGATGCCAAAATAAAGTGTATTTTATTAAATATTAAATTAAATATTCTATGTTAAATAAAAGTCCTAAGTTTAAATTTAAGGTCATTAAAAGGCAAAATTAATCATTCTGCTGCTTGCATTTTTATTAGTTGGTATAATGACTTGCATTTCTTTCCTTTTTCACAGAAAATATACTAAAATGATAGGGTGACATTCAAGTAGGTGAGCACTTTCCCACATGTTATTTTGCGGGAAAATAAAGATACCTAGTCTTCATTTGCAAGAGAAATCTATTTTGTCAATAATCTGAATAGACAAGAAAGGGCAAAATGAGTATCAAATTAGGTAATGGATGAATTTATACATAGAATTCAACATGGAAAATGAGTACATTTATAGGTTGTGCCTGGAATTCTTACCCATCAAAACTGTCAGATAATTTTGTTATACTATAGCTTCAAGGTTGTGGAAATTTATATACAACAGTAGAAAGCATTAGGACAAGAAAAAAGGTTTAAAACTTATACAACTGGTGAGTATTGGATTTTAAATTTTTATGTAGTCTCTTTGAATGCACATTTTAAAGTAAAAGGGATTATCAAATAACAAGAAACAGATTTAATGTATTTAAAATATATTTTTAATATAATGTCTGGTGACTGGCAACCTGATATGTTTTATATTGTCTAGTCCATGCCTTGAAAAGACCACTATGATGAAACAGTAGTATCAGTGCTGCTAGAAAGGTACTTGCTTACAATAGGTGAACAAACAATTCTAAATCTAATATGGGGTTTCAATAAGAAGTGTAAAATTTTAGTATCATGTTGAACACTCTGGGCTCATTTATGCCATATGAATGGCTAAGCAGCCTCATTTCTCTTAATTAAGCTTTATCAAAATACTGGCTGTCAGACACTATATCTTGAGAGACAGTTTTAGTTTCATCATCACATTGTCAATCAAAAGGAAAACGCCACCAGGGGTAAATTCTTGAATAAACATATAAAAGTCAAAAGAGTCAGCTCTAAAATTTTATATAATGAAATCCAACTTCTTGGCTAACGCATGCTACTCACTCAGCTAAAATATATCTACAGCAGTGTTCTAACTATTTTTCTAGTTTCTGAATAGATGAAGAGAGAATAAAATGGCAGGTGATGGCTTAGGTGCTTAAGTTATGCCAATATGTCTCAGTAGGAAAAAGAAATATGACTTAGAAAAATACCTAAATAATGTGCTTGCGACCATTGATATTAAAGTTGTCTGACAAAGGTGCATGAATAATGAGTACGAGGCAGCCACTCACAATAGAGCTTGAATGAAGCTTAATGAAGAATAAAAATAGAACGTTTGCTCAAAACAAGACAATTAGGTCCTGTTTGTAATTTATCAATCTCAGTATCCTCTTGGGATGAACCTGGTGGTTGTTCAATTTGAATGTGAATAGGGACTTTTAATTGTCCTAGGTATGCAATGCAATTGATCGAAGAGCATAGACTCAGAAAAATGTCTTCCTGTGGGAATGGGCCATGAAAGATAAAAGGGTGTGAAGAGCAAAAAAAAAAAAAAAAAATCCAGGGATTCAGAGAACCAAGGATTAACCAGAAAAAAAAAAAAAAAAAAAAAAAAACAGCACTTTCCAGGAAAGAGGAAGAACCCGGAGTCTGGTGATCCTGACAACTTGGTGAGTAAGGGCTTTTGTAGCATTCTGTAGAGTTCATTGTAAAAATCTTGTTTTCAGAGCTGACAGCCTGTTTTCCAGTATATATAGCTACTTTTTATTTCCTGGGTCAGTTTCTGTGATCCCTTACCCATAAACTGGAACTGGCTTATCCTTAATTACCATTAGTGAAACAATTCCTAGTTCTGCTCTTACATTTTCACAAAGTTATCATTCAAGTTAGATAACTTTTATTCAAATTGAATAGGCATTACAAAACCATAGACAATGCACACTTAATACTGTCAAACAATAACTGATTTATTAAAATATTTTACTCAACATTTTTTCTAAATTACTTATTTGCTTTTAAAACCTGTTTAAATATAGTAACACTCATAAAGTATATTGAAAAATCAACTCCAGGAAGGTGATGGGGCATGCCTTTAATCCCACTAAACAGGGAACAGAGGCAGGCAGATCTCTGTGAGTTTGAGGTCACCCTGGTCTACAGATTGAGATTCAGTACAGCCAGGGCTACACAGTAAAATCCTGTCTCAACTCCCATCCCAAAATAAATAAATAAGTAAATAAAGACATCTTTATTTTTCTCTTAATTTGTAAGAATATTAAGAAAATTCTAATGCACTTTTGAAATAGAGAGTATTTAACATTAGATGACTGCAATCACTAAAATTATCATAGTCTTTATAACTGGCTTTAATATGTATTTACATATACACATACGCATTCAGTGTGTGTGTATACATGTGTGTGTGTGTTTGTGTGTCACTTGTTTGGATGATGAAGATACACCTGAAACCCATTAATACTGGACTATGAAGCCTGTGAAAGAGGTACAAATGTTTGTATTTTTAGCAGGAAATTTGACAAATGAAGTAAAGAACTACCAGTACCCTAAGTCATCAAAAACCATTAGACAGACTTGAGAGGGATAAATAAATGCGCAGAAGTGAGACAGGTTTTTTTTTAGCTACACAGACAATACCAAGTCTCTCCATAGTCTTTGGTTAATACCAGTCTTAGAAGTAGTACTTGCCTTTTAGCTGTAGAGCCCAGGAGGCCTGAAGATTTTTCTGTGGGGATAGGGTTCAGTCTACCTGTCTTGGCAGGATAAGATGTTCAATTCCCCAGTGTTGTGTCCAGGAAGCTGATGAGGTGGAAAGTTTATGCTGAACCCAAAGTCTAACGTGATGTGTCCACTGTGGTAGACTTTTGGGTCAGAAAAATAGAGGAATGTGAGAAATTCCTTGAAAGGACTTGTTCTAACAAAAAAACAAAACAAAACAAAAAAACAAAACAAAAAAACCAAACCAAACAAACAAACAAAAAACAACAACAAAAAAAAAATCCCACAGAGACAAGGCAGGTTTTTGTTCTCCAGAACAAAGTGGTGTTGGAGATCCTTCTCTCGTTCTGTTGCTTTCATTGGTTAATAAAGAAACTGCTTTGGGCCTGTTGATAGGGCAGAACTTAGGTAATTAGGGAAGATGGAACTGAATTCTGGGAGGAAGAAAGCAGGAGAGAGAGATGCCATGGAGCCACTGCCAGAGTAAAACATGCTGCCGAAACTTAGCTGGCAAGCCACTACCACGTGGTGATACATAGTTTAATGGAAATGGGTTAAACTAAGAGTTAGCCAATAAGAAATTAGAGATAATGGGCCAAGCAGTGATTTAATCAATACATTTTCTATGTGGTTATTTCGGGGTAAAGCTATCCAGGCAGCTGGGATGAACAAGAAAAAAAGAATTAGTTCTGTTATTTGTAACAATCTCCTTTCAATTAGAGTTGTTTATTCTATGAGGCCATTTTTGGAGGATGGAAACTGGTTTCCAGAGGAATGAAAGAGGCATCTTCCCAGATTTCTAGAAGAGAAAATATCTGGAGCCTGTTTCTAACCAACAACAGCCAGTGATAGAACCTGCTTTGTTTAAAATCACCCTCCTATGCTATGACCTGCGAACTCTCCTGAGGTGTGAAAAGGATGTTGGGAGAGAATGACTGTGGGTTTAACACATAAGTTCCCAAATTTAAGAGGTTAAGTAGCATGTGCTTTTGATAGTTCAATCTTTAAAGACTCTTTTTGTGTGTTTTAACTGTTATGAAACAGAATAATAAATTGTCTTTGTGACTTCATCTTGATTGGACAGCACAATTTTGTCTTCCAAACCCGGTTTATATTTTCTCTCTGTCATTTCTAGTTAAGTAATCATTTCTAAGTAGACTTAGAAAAAACATGGTAGTCAATTGAAGTTAGTGTTTCATTACTTTCTAAATGTACTGTAATTTCAGGAACCACTAAAAACACAAATAACTTCCATTTTATTTTATCTGTCATTACTATGTAATAAAGTTATGAAAGATATTAAATATGAAAAAGATACCACATTAATGAGCCATGACAACATTGACAATATAGAACAAATAAATGAACTGTAATAATATTAAAATTCATATACAATTAAATTAGTTTTAGTTATTTTAATGTGTGTAACTTAGATATGTATAAATAAGTTTGCAATCTGTTTATCTTCTATCTATAATTATTCTAGAAAAAAGTGCTTTTGTGTTTTTAGTTCCATTCATTTTGGTAACTAAAGCTATAGACAAAAATGCAATATTTTTAAATCCTTTGGCATTTTAAAAATTTAAGATGTATCTGTGTAACAATGACAAATTGACGGAGAATCTTTATTAACTTCTTATGCAATTAGAGTATTCAAATGGCACTGTCGTGTATCCTTAATCAACTTTTATTGAAACCAAATATGAACAGGGAATAAAGATTACAGTGAAACAAAACTGTTAGAATCTTTGGAGTATAGCTTATCACATCACTATTCTGAAACTGAAGGTTGATAACATTATCTTTCAGCTCTGCAATCCCTTAGGTGAGTAAAAGCATTGAAAGATGAAATTTAAGTTTGAAATTGAGAGTGAAGGACACAGGATTTTTGACAAGGAAGCAAAAAATATCAAATAGAAAAAAAGAAAGCATATTTAACAAATGATGCTGGCATAACTGGATATCAACATGTAGAAGAATGAAAATACATTCATATCTGTTTTCATTTTTATCCATATCTATCACCAGGCACAAAACTTAAGTTCCAGTGGTTCAAAGACCTCAACATAAAGCCAACCACACTGAACCTCAAAAAAGGAAAAGTGGGAAGTATACTTGAATGCATTGGCATGGGAGACCACTTCATAAATATAACCTCAGTAGCACAGACACTGAAGAAATAATTAATAAATGGGACCTCCTAAAACTGAAAACCTTCTGTAAAGCAAAGGACACAATAAACAAGACAGAACGACAGCCTACAGAATGGGAAAAGATCTTCACCAACCTCACATTAGACAGAGGTCTGATCTCCAAAATATACAAAAAAAAAAAAAAAAAGAAAACCTCAAGAAATTGGTCATCAAAAGAACAAATAATTCAATAAAAAAAATGGAGTACCTAAACAGAGAAGTCTCAACAGATGAATCAAAAATGGATGAAAGACACTTAAGGAAACGCTCAATATCTTTAGTCTCTAGAGAAATTCAAATCAAACATCTCTGAAATTCCATCTTATACCTGTAAGAATTGCCAAGATCAAAAACATTGATGGCAACTTCTTCTGGAGAGGTTGTGGGGTAAAAGGAATACTCCTGCAATACTGGTGGGAGTACAAGTTGGTACAGCCCCTTTGGATATAAGTATGGTGATTTCTCAGAAAATTAGGAAACAATCTTCCTCAAGACACGTAATGCCACTTTTGAGTATATACCCAAAGGATGCTCAATTGTACCACAAGGACATGTGCTCAACTGCGTTCATAGCAGCATTGTTTGTCATAGCCAGAACCTGGGAACAACCTAAATGCCCCTTGAATGAAGAATGGATAAGGAAAATGTTGCATATTCACACATTGGAGTACTACACAGCAGAAAAAATTAACGACATCTTGAAATTTGCAGGCAAATGTATGGAGCTAGAAAGCATCATATTGAGTGAGGTAACCCAGACACAGAAAGACAATTATATTTACTCACTCATAAGTGGTTTTAAAACATAAAACAAAGAAAACCAGCCTACAAATCACAATCCCAGAGAACCCAGACAACAACAACAACAACAACAAAAAAAAAAAAACCTAAGAGGGACATACATAGATCTAAAGTACATGGGAAGTAGAAAAAGACAAATTCTCCTGAGTAAAATGGGAGTATGGGGACCATTGGTGGAGGTTGAAGGTGAGGAGAGAGGCAGGGAGGGGAGAAGAGAAAAAGGCAGAACTCAATAAAATAAATTAATAAAATTAGATGCTAAAACAATAATAATGGAAACATGTACTTAGTCATTTTGATGTTAATAGATTATCTTAGACATCTGGAAATTATTTTAAGTAGGTAATATATGACATCAAATGAAATCATTATCAAGTTTTATATTCTTACCTGTGCTGTTGACTATTTCATTAGTGCATTAGTATTTGAGCAAATGCCTCCAAAGGAGAAACCAATAAAAGGAAATAAATCTCAATAAAATTAAATACAGCAGTTTGATTTCTATGATGGAGGGATGTGGAGTGATGGATACTGAGTCATACTTGTTCTGACTTTGAACATACAACTTTTATAATATGAACATATATTGGATATAATGAGACCTTTAGGCAGTAAAAAAAAAAGGAGAATAAAAACTTCTATTCATATTATAATTAATGATGGGATCTCAGAATCAAAACTGATTCTATTCAACCAATATTATTAAACTATTTTCAAAGACTTCCTCAAATTATGTGGTTTCAAACTTTGGGATATTTTCTTCTCATACCAACATTCCAAAGTTTGAACTGATATGTAGTTGAGGAGCTTAACTTTTAATAGAAAAGTCTGGCAGAGGTGGGCAGAAATACAGAGGAAGTTCTGGTTTGGAAAAAAATAAAATAAAAAGAAGATTGGGTGTGAGTAGGAGAAAGAAGTGTTTTGCAGGAGTGAGTTTCAGGGCACCTTGACATTTTAAAGGGGCTGGGGATCTTTTGTCCTTTTTCTTTATAAACTTGTGCTGATTGGAAAGTAGGAAGAGATCACACTGTGTTAAGAGACATGGTCAGGGATGTTTGTAGTGGGAGGATTAACTGATGCTGATTACAGGTTCTGTGGTGGTTTGAATAAGAATAGCCCCTATATGATAATAAGTTTGAATACTTGGTCCCCTTTGGTGAAACAGTTTGTTCCATCCCCAGTTTGGGAAATGCATGTGGCCTTGTTTGCAGAGGTATGTTCCTGGAGACAGGCCATGAGGTTTCAAAAAGCTCTCCTCGTTCCCAGTGTTTTCTTTCTGCTTCCTGTTTGTGGATGAGGCTGTGAGCTACAGCTGTTGCTTCAGAACCATGCCTGCCTTCCTGGTACCATGCTCCAGGACATTATGATTGTAGACCCTCGGGAACTATGTGACCCAAAGAAAGCACCGCTCTGTAAGGGCCCCTGGTCACAGTGTTTTAGCACAGGAATCGATAAGAAACTAATGCAGCGTCACGCTGTATTTTGAACTCTCCCAAAACTTTCAAAAATCTCGGGAACCAAGAATCTGCCTTGTTCTTCGGTGGCTGGTCACTCAGAGTGCTTCCGTAAATGCCGGACTATACTTAAAGGGCAGATGTGTTTGGTCCTATGTGAGTTTTCCACATACGCAGAAGTGAATCAGATTCCAAGATTCCATTGCAAAAGTAACACATAAACTGACAAAGAGATCAGAACTGGGTAATCGTAAATAGGTGATTTTTTTTCTTTGAAACATGGGTTCTTTACGAACAGTCCAGGATGTCCTGGAACTCTCTTTTTAGACCAGGTTGGTCTCTACCTCAGAAATTCAGAGATATACTTGCCTCTGCATACTGAATGTTGGGATTAAACACGTGCACCACCTACTGAATTTGGGCTTGATTTGTTCTTGTTTTTCCCAATTCTCAAATTTCTTTATTCAAATATTTATCATTCACATTCTGTTTTCATTTTTGTTTTTGGCAATTTTTTTTTTTTTTTTTGAGACAGGTTTTCTCTGTGTAACAGCCCTAGCTGTCCTGGAACTATCTCTTGTAGACCAGGCTGGCCTCAAACTTATATTCACTTTCCTCTGCCTCCCCTGAGTGCTGGGATTAAAGGATTGTGCCACCACCACCCAGTCCTATTGACATCTTAATTTAATAACAATATTTTCCCATTCCCTCCAAACTCTTTTATTTTATTTTATTTTTTTAAGTAGGCACTTAGAACTATAAATTTTCTTTTCATGGCTGTTCTTATAGAGTCCAAGAGGTTTTGTTGTATTGTGTTTTCATTTTCATTTAGTTGAAGAAAAATTTTTAGTTATCCTTCAGGCTTTCTTCTTTGACCTACTTGTCATTCAAAAATGGAATCTCTATGAGTTTATATAATTAATTCTTGCTTGCTATTGAGTTTAAGTTTTAGTACATTGTCACAAGATAGTATGGAAGGAGTTAATTAAAACTCTCTGAATTTGTTAAGATTTGTTTTGTGTCTCTTTGGTTTATTTAATAGATACTATAGATGCTTCAGTGAACTTTTGCATACAATATATATTCTTTGGTCTTTGGGTAGAACATTCTGTAGCCATTTGAAATGTTTGACTTGTTTGAAATATTATGTAATTCTGATGTTTCTCTTTACTTTTTTGTAAAAAGGCTTGTCTATTAGAGAAAGTGGATATTTAGATTACCTACTATTATTAAATTGGGTTTATCCTTCTCTTTAATTCCAGTAGTAAACTTTTTTGTGTGTGTGGAATTGGGTGTGCTATATTTTTCGACATGTATGTTTGGGATTGTAATGTCTTCTTGGGTAATTGTTTCTCAATTAAGTTAAAGTGTCTTCTTTATCCCTTCTAACTTGTTTAAATTTGAAGTCTATCTTGTAGGGTATTAGAATAGAAATCTCTTCTTACTTCCTGGTCCCATTTGACTGGAGTGTGTTTTTCTATCCCTTTCCTTCACAGGAGCCCCACGCACAGATGAAGATCTACAGGTGTTTAATAGCAAGTGAGTGCTGTGAATCAGACCTACCAGAGATGAGCCCTTTAGTATTTATCCAATACCAAGTGATCATCTATAAAATACATAAACTTGTGAGTGACAATAAATTACATCAATAGTTTGTATTAATATATTGGTTTATATGTATGTAGCTATGTATGTATAACAACATTAGAAGAAGAAGGCAGGAGAAATAGGTGAAAGCAGTTAAACTAGGCTTTATTTCTTAACTTTTTAAATGTTTGGTTCAATTCCACAATCAAGATCTCATTTTACTTAGTATAGTAATTCTATAATAAAATGGGATTTATTCTGCTTGGCTCTCATGTTTTGGTTTTTCTTTGCTGTAATTCTAAAACACAATCTGACAAGTCGAAATGGATTATTTTTAAGTTTAATACAAATGAGTCTATCATTCACTGAATATCTTATGTCTGCTAATTCTATGAACTGACAAGAGAAATTTTATGGATTTAGCATTCATTATAGGATTTTTATTATGATAACCACTTAAATCTTTGCAGAATTAAACCATGAGTGAGCTTCGGAAAGGAAAACCTCTGACAGCTTATGATCATAATCAAACCCAAGGCTCATTAATATCCAAACGGTGAAATTCTTACACAGTTTAACTTGTATGCTCTTTAGCAATAAAATTTTGAAGTAAATAAATAGGCAATCAGTATAGAGACAGTTTAGGACAGGGTAAAGCCCTTCATAGGAGGTTTGAGATTCATTATTCAGCATTCTGGTTAATGGGGTAGCTTCTAGTGCTTCAAGTATAGTTTGGAGAAAGGTCACCATGGACATATTTGTCTTCATAATAAAATAAGAATGATACAGCAATTAATTTTATGGTTCATAACTAAAGTATTGAAGATACAAATGCCACCAAATTATCTGTAGACTTTAATGATCCTCCCTAGTGACTATTTAAATTATCTGCATTAGTGTTTATCCCTCCTATATGCCTGGATGATGCTTTGAGCTCTCTTTGTAAATAAAGTCAAGAACAAATCACTGTCTGTTCTGTTTGCAAACATCAAAGGTGCTCTTTTATGAGAGGAATAAATTTAATATATTCAGAATGAAAAGCAAAGTTTTCCCAGGTTTAGAAATAGAAGATCAAGAGGGAACACTATATGAGCTTGTATTAAACATACCAAAATATTTGATATATAAGTCTTATAAAAAGTGGAAGAAAATACTTATAATATGTCTGGAATGATGACCACACTTGAAAATCAATTAAATGTTCAAATGTGTGCATTCAACATGTTTTTGTTTAGAATTCACTGTTATAGTTATTGCCAGGCAAAAGTTGGGAGAATGGGGGTGGGGGTGGGGAGGGGAAAGGGGAGAAGGGGAGAGAGAAGGGAGAAGGGGAGGGCTGGGTAGAGTGTGGGGGAGTGGGATGGTTGAGATGGAGGAAGGACAGATATGGGAACAGGGAAGAAGATATCTTAATTAAGGGAGGCATTGTGAGATTGGCAAGAGCCTTGACTCTAGAGGGGTTTCCAGGTGTCCACAGGGATGTCCCCAGCTAGGACCCTGGACAGTGGAGGAGAGGGTGCCTGTACTGGCCTTGTCCCGTAGTCAGACAGATGACCATCTTGAATATCACCATAGAACCTTAGTCCAACGACAGATGGAGATAGAGACAGAGTCCCATATGGGAGTACTGGACTGAGCTCCCGAGGTGCAGTTGAAGAAGAGGAGGGAGAATATGACCAAAGAAGTCAAGACCACAAGGGGTGCGTCCACCCACTGAAATAGTGTGCCTGAACTAATGGGAACTTACCAAAGCCAGCTGGAATGGGACTGAACGAGCATGGGATCAAATGGTACCCTTTGAATGTGGCTGACATTTGGGGCAGACTGAGAAGACAATGATAATGGCACTGGGACTTGTTTCTATTGCATGTACTGCCTTTTTGGGATCCTAGTCTGTTTGGATGCTCACCTTCACAGGCCTGGATGGAGGGGGGAGAGCCTTGGACTTCCCACAGGGCAGGGCACCCTGCCCTCTCTTAGGACTGGAGCAGGAGGGGATGAGGGTGAGTGGAGGAGTGAGAGGGAAGCAGGTGGAGGGGAGGTAGTGGAAATTTTGATTCCTAATATTGATAAAGTAATAAAAAAGATAAAAAACAAAATAAATAAATAAATAAATAAATAAATAAATAAATAAGAAAGAATGAAGTGCACCTCTTTGTGTTTCAGATATGAGGCTCTGTAATCACTCTCAGCTGTTATTAGAAATAAAATTATTATATTTGTTAATCGAATGGAATTCAATGATACAGAAAAAGCACATGATGAATGTGTGGAGCCTAATAAAAGTATTTGTATTATAAATCATGTATTTATTTTGCAGTAATGTATAGGACTGAGTGTTCCAAGGTCAGAACTCTCAGTCCTAAAAGGGTGCCTGTATCAAATTCCTCCCCTCAGGTCTCAGGGAACTCCACAGAAGGCTTCAAAGAGCCTAAGAGCTAGAAAAGATGAAGAACTTCTAGGAAACAAGGCCTTCCAAATTGATAATAATTAATAATCAACGCTTATATGAACTTACAGAGACTCATGAAGCGTGCACAGAACATGTACTGGTCTGCACCGGTGCTCTGCACATATATCATGGTTTCTGGTTTGAAGTTTTGATGGGATTCCTGACTGTGCAAAAGAGTGGGTCTCTGAGGCTTGTGTCTTCTCTTACATTCTTTTCCTCTTGCTGGTTTGTCTTGTCCAACCTTGATGTGCTAGTTTTTGTTTTATCTTACCATATATTATTTTGTATTATATTGCACTGCATTACAATATATTTTTATATTGTATGTACTATAATATTTATAAGTCTGTTTGTTTTCTAGCAAGAGAATGAGTGGGTGATCTGGACGGGAGGAGATGTGGGGAGGAACTGGAGGTGTGGAGGGAGGTTAAACTATGATCAGGATATATTATTCTAGAGAAAATTTTGTTTTCAATAAAAGAGGAAAATGCCAAAAAAAATAAAATTTAATAAGGAATTTTAAATACTTTAGGAGGAGGAAATTTTACTGAAGATTTTCTATTACATCTTCCCCATAGTAACAAACAGTGAGAGAGTGGAGGACTCAGTCTCAGAAAAGGGTTTCTTAAAAGTGGAGACAGTGGCCAGTGTCTGGGAATTTATTAGAAGGAGGAAACAGAGCAGCTTTTTAGGTACTAAAGGTTATTTTATTCAAAGGCACCCACATTTAGTAATAGTTACTATATTTCAAGGAGAAACAATAAATTATATGACTTTGAAACTTCTAGGAGAGGGAAGAGCCAAGAATTTATTAAAAATTTAAGTCCTGCAAATACCTCAACATTTACAAATTCAGTAATGTTTGCATCGACACATAGAAAGCTAAGAAAGAAGTTTTGGATATGTTCTCCAGTAAGTATGAAACCTTTTATTCAGTTTAGAACCATGGGGAAATGCTCAGGATAATGAAAGAAGAAGCTAGCTGATACACTGAGACAATTGTAGAAAAACCAGGTCATAAAAATACAATACTTCAAATCAAAAAAAATAATATAGCCTACTTCTCATATAAGAAATGAAAACTGCTATTTTTTTTGGTTTTCCCAAGTTCTATGTGGGGAAATATGTTAAAGTATGCAAAGATGAAAGATCTAAAAGCACATCATTCTTGTAATTTGAATAAATATGAGTAAACACTTTTATGTAACTCAGGCATTAAATATATGTCTGAGCCATGGATCTGCTCATAAAAAGTAAAAATATCATAGCACATATCAATTAGTCCTTACTTGGGGGAAAATTCTTCAAGCAATTAGAGCAATAATTTTAAAACAGGAAAATCACAGTTAAAACAATTGGAAAGTGGAATGCAAGCTGGAGAATCTGGAATTATAGAAAGACTTATGGATGGCCTCGGAGGTTGGAACCCCTTTTAAGGTATGAGCAAGAAGAACATTCGAAACTACCATTGTTAGCACATCAAATCAATAATTTCAACCTGGTGGATTTTCAGATCCAGCTTTCAACTGGTTGATTAATCACAATGTATAGTCGAATGACTTCCAAAATTGGCACAAAAAGAAAATCATAGTGTTTCTGCCATCCCCATATCCTATTCTGCATTTGGCTGTTCATAGATATAATCTGACAATGACTCTTACAGCAAAAGAATTGCAAGATTGAGTTTTTGTATTTCTCACTGCCAGAGGAAAGGTAGAAGTTTTGAAAAATTGTAGACAGTGTTGTGGCATTGAATGTGTGTAGCCAGCCCATTCTTCCATTATCCTCTTAGATTGGCCTTCAAGGGACATTCTGATCTCTAATATGTTTATATTATTAAAAGAAAGTCAGTATATTATAAAAAACCTGACAGGAAGAAAATGCAGAGGAAAATTATACAGTCTGTGACAGCAGCTATCTAAGAATCCAGATTAGGAAGCATACACACAATTTGTCTTTTCTGTTGTAAAAAGCCACATAAAAGCATATTAAATTGAGGCATGTGGACTGTAGAAAATGGTATATCTATTGTACCTTTCCAAAGTATATGTTATTTTTCACAGGACTTAGAACTCACCTTACTTGCTGTAGAAAAATATATCTAGTGGTTCATTTCACTTTTTAAAAAAAGAAATGCTGTGTTATCTAGCCACAAATCAAAGAAAAATATGTTACTTATTGAACATTAATATTATTTGGTTACTTGTATGCATTCATTTGTTTATTCCAATATGGTCAATGTTATCATTATTAGATATATTCAATTTAAAGCCACAAGGAGACATCACTCTGAATTTGTTAGATATTTTAATTGACTTTTATTGAGCTCTACATTTTTCTCTGCTCCCCTCTCTGCCTCTCCCCTTCCCTTCAACCTTCCCCCAAGGTCCCCATGCTCCCAATTTCCTCAGGAGATCTTGTCTTTTTCTACTTTCCTTGTAGATTAGATCTATGTATGTATCTCTTAGGGTCCTGATTGTTATCTAAGTTCTCTGGGATTCTGATTTGTGGGCTGGTTTTCTTTGCTTTATGTTTAAAAACTACTTATGAGTGAGTTCATGTGATAATTATCTTTCTGTGTCTGGGTTACCTCGCTAAAAAGGATGTTTTCTAGCTCCATCCATTTTCCTGCAAATTTCAAGATGTTATTTTTTCTGCACTGTAGTACTCCATTAGATTTTTTAACAGTCTCTGTACCTAATGATGACAATTAAATTCTTAGATTTCTACCAATGATGTGTGGTAATGCATGCTGTTTGCAGTAACCTTTCCTCAATGTTGCCAATGATTTAATGTGTATTCTGCATCTGTTGGCTATTTGCATGTCTTATTTTACAGATGGCTCTTCTATTGCTTAAATGGTACATTTTGTCTTTTGCTAAGTATAAGGCTTATTTATTTAATATTTAAATTTTTAAGATGTATTTTACATGTAGGTGCTGAGAAACAAACTGAGGCCCACTGTAAGGGCAGCAAGTGCTTATAAAATCTTTGCCATCTCTCCAGCTCTTATAGCTAAAATCATAGTGAATTCTTATCTGGGGTATGACTTACAAGTAATTTATTCCATTTCATTGCATTTTCCTTTCTTCGTAATATTTTATGCATAACAGTTTTTAATTTTATTAAAACCCTATAGTTTTATAGATATTGATGTCATATCTAAGGTTTTATTGCCAAATCTAAAATCTTAACTATTTTCTTTATGTATATTTGCATAGTTTTATATTTTTATTTCTAATATTAAAGTTTAAAAAACATAGTTTTTATTTACTGTGTGAGATTGAATGAAATTATTTTTTG
Organism: Neodon shergylaensis; assembly: GCA_025134845.1. Taxonomy (NCBI): domain Eukaryota; kingdom Metazoa; phylum Chordata; class Mammalia; order Rodentia; family Cricetidae; genus Neodon; species Neodon shergylaensis. The sequence goes on from JABTXL010006712.1 coordinate 32,231,401, forward strand.
GTAGAAAATTGGATGATTTATTTGGTAGATAAATTGGATGAAAATTAGCTTTTCGTAGTTTAGGGGTTTTCACATAGTCCCTTTGGCCTACGACTGATTAGATGTAGCTCATTCCTGCCCTTTGAGGTTTCAAGAGTGGATAAAAAAATGTCTAGTTAGAGCTTTGTCTCCCATCTCCCGTGTAATACACCAATTCCATTTGTATTGCATATTATATATATATATGGAAGTTTATATTTTATTAAGTTTCAATACAAATCCTAAAATTTTCTTTTGTCCTATTCTTTATTGTTTGTTTTTAATTTAATTTTATTATTTTTAGGTCCTAGGTGCCCATTTATTCCTAAGATAAAGAGTTGTTTTCTAAGGAGAAAGAGAAAGAAAGGATGTGAATTTGTGGGTTGGGGAAGGCTAGTAATTAATTATAATTAGAATATAGTTTATGGGGGAAAATCTACTTTTGACAAAACACTTCCAAGTATATTCTTTTGGATGTAGCTATTTTTGTGCTCCTATCTTGTTTTCTGAAAACACTACTTCTGCTTCGTTGAATAATCTTGAAACCCTTGGGGAAAATAATTGACTCTATGTGTATCCTTTTTTTCTAGACAGTTCTATTCTGTTTTCTATGTCTATTCTTATATAAATATCAAACTGTTTTGATGACTATATTTTTGTTTTAAGTTTTGAAATGAGAAAGCATGAGTCCTTTACGGTTATCTTTTTGAGATTACTTTGTTTACACTTGTCAATTTTAATTCTCAGTGAATTTTGGATACATGTTTATTCTTCTTGAAAGCCAGCCCGTGGTCTACGGTACAGTGCATGCTTATCGTTTTTAAAATTATTGCTCTCGGTTCCTCCCCAGCACTGCAATAGTTGGAGTAAGACGGTATTTGACTTTTGATGAAAAAAATTTAATTTGTATATCACTTTAGATAACAATGACGCATAAATTATTCTAAATCATTCTATACATGAGCACATAGTATCTTCAGTTTATTTACATCTTTTTAAGGTAATGCTTTATAGGGTTGAGTATGCAGTATTTTATTTTACTGTGGTTAAATTTATTTGTACATATACTGTTTATTTTGATGCAACTACTGAATTATTTTCTTGATTTCTTTTTGAAGTGCTTATTGTTACTTTGAAGAAAGCAATTGAATTTTATATGCAGAGTGTATGTCCTGAAGCTTTTGGAAATGTTAAAACTGTTAAGTTATTATCAATGAAGTTTTTTTTTGACCTATATATAAGTCTATGCCAACTAAGAACAAATGATTTCATGTATTCCATAAATTTAAAGTATTTTATTTTTATTATTCTCCCAGCTACTTGGGACAGATCTCTGATGAAATGTTTCATAGCAGTGGGGAAAGCAGACATCTTCCTTATTTTGTTTACAGGAACGCTTCCAATCATTTATGGGAGAATGTGATACAAATTTTGTGGATATTTTATTTAATTGGCTAATTGTTTAGATTTTCTTTCTCCCTGTTTTCATGAAGGTTATTTATCATCATCAAAAGTTCCTTTTAATTTCTAATGTGCTAATTGCTTCTGTCATTATGTATAGACAAAAACTTGATGTCTTGATCTGAGTTTTGAAACCAACTGATGTGGTATAGGACATATTTCTTTTTCCTTTATCTATTCAGTGTCTTGAGAATAACTGTGTAGATCTTCCCATGTTTGAAGGAATGGACCAGCAATGACCTTTTATTCATTACAAGTATAACTTTTACTCTTTCAGCTATCCTTTGTAGTTAGTTATTTGACAGTTTTGTGTAGCTTATCTTCTTTTATTCTTGCAAAGTCAATTATAGTAGTATCTGCCAATTTTTTTTCTCTACGTATGTGAAGCAAGAAGGAATTTGGAATTTTATGTCAGAATTTTGCTATTATCCTATGGTAATACTTCAAGGTTGCTTTTTTTTTTTTGGTTTTTCGAGACAGGGTTTCTCTGTGGCTTTGGAGCCTGTCCTGGAACTAGCTCTGTAGACCAGGCTGGTCTCGAACTCACAGAGATCCACCTGCCTCTGCCTCCCGAGTGCTGGGATTAAAGGCGTGCGCCACCATCGCCCGGCCAAGGTTGCTTTTCATGTTTATTCTGAGACCATATCATAAAGCTTTCTATTCTAGGAAATTAAAATAAATAAATCATCTGATACTCACATATATGTATCTAACAGTAATATTTGTAAGTAGAAGCAACGATATACAATATACTGTACTATGTCTTAGGCAGGCAGGGAATCAAGGTAAGAAGCTGGCAACAGGAACTCAAATAAAGGCCTTGGAGAAATGCCACTTACTAGATTGCATACCAAGGTCTACTCAGCTGCTGTTGCTTCTTCTTCCTCTTCCTCCTCCCACTTCTACTTCTGCCAGTTCGGGACCATTTTCCCATGGGTAGCACCACACACAGTAGGCTGGAATTTCCCGTATCAATCACCAGTCAAGGAAATGCCGCACAGCTTTTACGGCAGGCTCTTTTTAATTGGTGTTTTCTTTTTCAGATGGCTATAGCTTCTGTCAAGTAGACCAAAAGAAAAAAGAAAAGAATAACACCCTAAATAAACTTAAATTATGTGCCATAAAACTTTTGAACTTGTTTTCTCAGAACTGATGACAACCATATCTGTAGCTCTCCTCAAAGTACTACGGCAATGATAAGGTACCCAACATTCAAAACAGACTGGAAGTAACTTCCTTGCATTTGTTAATCTACCAACATGTTAGTCATTAACTTAGTCTGCAATACTATTTTCTTTGCTTTTGTAATTGAATTGTCATATGATATGATGGGGAACCTCCTTCAGTCAATAGCCTTTGAAAGGCTGGACCAGGTGGAACATGGCTTTTGGGCACCAAAAAGCCCAAAATCTTGTGGGAATGCCCGCTAAACTCCTTTTCTTCCTGAGGGCCACACCTGGATGTCGGACCCTATTCCCAATTCCTCATCGTAATCCATGTGTTTCTCTTTTAATAAAAGAAAATACCTTAGTATACCCTATTCTGAGCTAAGGTGGGATTATTTGATTCGGCTTCCCCCCATCTGATGCATTCCACTTCAATCATATACTGAAAATACGTGAACAGTTTTCAAATAGCAAAAACTCAATCAGAATTGAAATCATCAAGGACAAGCATACTTGTCTACTTGGTAAACACGTGCCCATACCTTCTTGCCTCAGAGGGAAGGAAGCACATTTCTTTTTTTTTTTTTTTTTTTTATTGAGAAAAAGAAAAAAGTTTCCGCCTCCCCCCAGCCTCCCATTTCCCTCCCCCTCCTCCCACCCTTCTCCCCCTCCCCCCACTCCTCTCACCCTCCCTCTCCAGTCCAAAGAGTAGTCAGGGTTCCCTTCCCTGTGGAAAGTCCAAGGTCCTCCCCCCTCCGTCCATGTCTAGGAAGGTGAACATCCATACTGTCTAGGCTCCCACAAAGCCCACACTTGAAGTAGGATCAAAACCCAGGGCCATTGTCCTTGGCTTCTCATCAGCCCCCATTGTTCGCCATGTTCAGAGAGTCCTGTTTTATCCCATGGAAGCACATTTCTTTAGATGGCATTATGCCTGTATTCAGTTTCGTGTGTTTAAGTTCAGATAAGCACATATAAAAAGAATGTGATATCTCTATTGATTCCCTGCACTTTCTTATTTGAGGCAGCACTCTAAAAAACTGGTTTCAGCTTGCAGTGCAATCATAAAATTAATTATATTTCTGCCTTTAAAACACAGCAACATAATAAGTACCTGTGCTGATTGATACTGGACATTATCAGGTGGGATGCATTTCAAATATTGCCTACACTGTAATCATTTGGTGTTGCAGGAGGTCCTTCCGCTCCTCCAGCCAATAGCCGCAGAGAGATCATGCCCCAATTCATTCAGAGATGGGGGCTAGAGAAATAGCTAAGTGGTTAAGAGCACTGACTGCTCTGGCAGAGGTCCTGAGTTCAGTTTCCAGCAGCCACATGGTGGCTCACAACCACCTATAATGAGATCTGGTGCCCCCTTTGAGGTTAAGCTGCGGCTATTGGCTGGAGGAGTGGAAGGACCTCCCGCAACAATTTATCTTTGATTTATTTTTTTACACTAACTTAAAATTAAATTGACTCTTTTATTGGTGTATGGTAAATTAAAATACAAGGCCAGAGTTAAGAAAATTTGCTACAATCTGAATATAAAGCAGGAAACTGCCACAAGCTACTTCCAAATTGGTTCTTTGGTGTCTGTGCCCTCTGTTCCCACCTCTGACCATGCTTGTTATCTTCTGTTACACTACCATTTTGAAATGTTGCTCATAAGATCTTGTAGGCAGAGGCTGCTTGTTCATTCCTGTCTGCCCAGAAACAATAGAATTTAAAACATTGCTTGACCAATAGCTTAAGTGTATCGCTAGCTAATTCTTATATCTTAAATTAACCCATTTCCATTATGTTACCATGAAGCTTGTGGTTTACTGGTAAAGTTCCCAGGCATCTGTCTCCTTTGATAGCAGCTACATGGAGTCTCACTGACATCACCTTATTTCTCCCAGCATTCAGTTTAGGTTTCCCACCTAGCTCTACTCTGCCCTATCAATGCTCAAACAGCTTCTTTATTAATTATCCAATAAAAACAGCACACATACAGAAGGACTACCTACATCACGAACTTAAATTGTGTGATGGTGAAGAAGTTCCTCATTAAGTTTAACCTGGGTTTAATTTACCAAAAATTTAATCTCTAGAAGTTTATTCAGGAAGAATAAAAATTTTTGTTTACACAGGAGACTTATGGCAGTAATATGAGTACATTCTTTAAACTGGTAACTATCTGAAAACCATCAACAGAAGGACAAATAAATAAGCCATGTGTTCATATCATATAGCAGAACACTGTTCAGCACTAAGAAGTGTGGGAGTGAGATTTGTTAGCACAGGTTCTTCTTACTTTTCTCTAGTGAAGTGGCTCTCACAGTCTGCATTAGAGATAAAAGGAAAAAGGCTTTGAGAGGGGTCCACATGGCAACACTGTTCTCATGATACTGTCAAGACACCACTAGACATTTTCACTGTACTCGTATTTCCATAAAGAAGGAAAACACTGCCTTGTCACAAATTGATACATTGGGTGGAGTAATGTCTGTATTGGTGGGCATTGTCCTTGTGACTATTAAATACTTACAATCAAAAGAAAAATAATTTCAAATTCATTTTCTGTTTGCTTTATTTTCTTTTTCTTTTGTTTCTCACTTCTAAAATGTTTTAATCAGTATATTTTCATCATATTTTCCCCTTCTCCATATCCTCCCAGATTTTTCCAACCTTCTTCCTCAACCAACCTCATGCTCTTATTCTTTCTCAAAAGAAGAAAAGAGCCCCATCCAATAAAACAAAAGCAAAAAATGACAAAAAAAAAAAAACCCAAATCATAACAAAAGAAAGCACAAACACAAGAAAATTTTACTCAACTGTTTGTTTGTTACTACTGCTGAGTATGAGGCCTGCCATGGAGTGACGTTGATTTATCTAGTGATACTACATTAGAGAAAAACGATTTTCTTGCTCTCAATAGTATCAATTGTAATTAGCCTCTCGTTTAGCCGTGGGACTTTGTGTTAAGGAACTTTCCCTTCTCCATTATAACTTGTCTGTCTTGAACTTGTGAATGCTCTCAAAACCTCTGTGAGTTTATATGCATATCATTCCTGTTGTGTTGGAATACACTGTTTACTTGGAGTCAATCACAAACTCTGGTTCTTATAGTCTTACCAACTACTTTTCTAAAGAAATCTCTGAAAATTGATGTGATGGTGTAAAAAGACATTTCATTTAGAGCTGTGTGCTCCAAAGTCAGTTAGAGCACTCTCCACATAGTCTTGTGTAATTCTCTGTGTTAATTGCTGTATACTACAAAATTGAATAATGCACTCACTTACTAGTAACAATATACAATCAAGAATAAGTTTATTGGTGTGTTCATTTACTAGACTAGTCATAGGACCCATTAGCTATCTAGTCCCAAGTTCTTGGCCTCATTAACGTTGTTAGATATGAGTTCCACTTCTAGATGTGGGCCTTAGGTAATTAAAAAGTGGTTGGTTACTCCTATAATATTTGTGCTACTATTGTATCAGTATATGCTGCATTCAGGAAACTGTTGTATGTCACAAGGCTCCTATCTGAGTGAGAGTGTTAACTACTTTTCTCCTTTAGCTGCATGTGTAGTATTTTCCAGCATTATAGTAATCAGGAGTGGAAAAGATTCTATTTTGGCATGATACCAGCTTGATTTCACCATGTTCAATGACACAAGTAAGTGATGTCTTCAGCAATAGAACCTTAACATCATATTGTAGAAGATAATCAATAGTATCATCAACCAGAGGTCTTTGACACCCCTATGGCCAACAATTCAAAAAATGTAAACCATTATTGGTTCTGAGGTATTCACTTGGTTGAATATGGTTTCCAGTTAGTACATTGTCTTCCTTAGTATATGGTAACTTCATTTAAATACCTTTTTATATACCTTTGGAAATTTCTAGAGTAGTTGATTTCCATATAGCTTTAAAGGAACTTTTGTGCTAGTAATTCCTCCATGTAGTCCCTCCTTTATCTTGACTTTCCTTCTTCTAAACCCCTTTTCTATTTTCCCCATTAACTATGTCTTTATAAAATTGCACCTGTTTCCTCTTCATTTGAAGATGCACTCCACCACAGTCCCTTATACGTTCTCTAACCTCTATAGATAGCCTATGTGAAGCACATATAAAGTTTAAAAATTAGCATCTATATGTAAGATAAAACATTCAATTTGTCTTTCTATTTCTTAGTTACCTCCCTCAAGATTTGTTTCTATTTACATCCATGTACTTGCAGGTTTGTCAGTCTAGTTGGCAGCATGAGCCTGGAGCAGTGGGGCCTAAAAATGTGGCAGACTAAATTTCATGCAATAGCCAACTTTATTCATAGCATCAGATAATTTATACTCTGAGTGTTAAGAATCATACGAGTAAGTTGTTCAATTACAAGGACTAATCACTCATGCCAAAAATGGTTTTAGAGAATAACAACAGCTAAAGTAAACTCACACCTCTCTAATATACCCAAAAGGGGCAGAAAATACATTCCAAAGACAATTCTGTGTTCTTAACAAAAAGAGGTCACAAGACACATTTCTTGTAGTTTTCTTAGAAGCACTCAGAAGTCTTCTCCCAGAACTCCATCCTTCATCCATATTCTTTCAACACATTTCATAATTTCATTTTTCACAGTAGGTGAATAATATTCTATATTGTGAAAAAATTATTTTAACCCATTCATTAATCAATGGATATCTAGGATGAGCAAGTATCTCTATAGTAAAATATAGATTCATGGATATATGCATAATAATAGTATAGTTTTATCTTGTTGAAGATTTACATAGTGGCTACACCTGTTTGCACTCCCACCAGCAATGAATAAGTGTTTCCCTTCCCCAACACATATACACATCAGCTATTATTTGTTCTGTTAACACCGATCATTGTCTCTGTGGATTGATAAACTCTCAAAGTATCTTTAATTCCCATATCCCTGATGACTGAGGATGTTGAATATTTTTATAGTCTATCTCACCAATTTTCATTTTGCTTTGAAGATCTCTTACGAATAGCTCTATACCTCAATTTTAATTGGATTGATCTCTTGATGTGCAGTCCATTCTTTACTTTTTCTTTCTTCCCTCCCTCCTTTCTTTCTTTCTTTCTTTCTTTCTTTCTTTCTTTTTTCTTCCTTCCTTCCTTTCACTTCTTTGTGTAATCAAGATACTAATCCTCTATCAAATGTATAGTTGCTAAATGTTTTTCCCCATTCTGTGGACTGTCACTTTGCTCAAATGGTGTCCTTTATTTTACAGAACATTTCAAATTCACAAGGACCCATTTATATTTCTTTATGGAGATCCTGAAAGCCAGAAGGTCCTATATAGGCACTAAGAGACAATAGATGCCAGCCAGACTGCTATACTCATCAAAACTTTAAATCAACATATGTTGTAATTGGAGCGGCGGGGTTGCGTCCCCAGCACCCTGGCTACCTGTTAGCTTATGCCCCGAAATAACAACACACAAACTGTATTCATTTAAACACTGCTTGGCCCATTTCTATCTAGCCTCTTCTAGGCTAATTCTCTCATATTAATTTAGCCTATTTCTAATCACCTGTGTAGCACCGCTAGGTTCGCTTACCGAGAAGATTCTAGCCTACGTCCATCCTGGGTTGGAGCTTCATGGCGTGTGTCTCTGAGAGGAGCTATGGAGTCTGTCTGAGGAGTCTTACCTCACTTCCTCTTCCTCCCAGGATTTTGTTCTGTTTACTTCTCCCACCTATGTTTTAACCTATCAGGGCCAAGCAGTTTCTTTATTGCTTAACCAATGAAATCAACAGATTGGTATATGACACTCCCACATCACTTCCCCCTTTTCTGTTTAAACAAAAAGGAAAGGCTTTAACTTTAACATAGCAAAATTACATATAACAAAATAGTTATCAAGTAAAAATTACAATAATCTTTATCATAACTAAGGAAAAGTATAACTATAACTAACTATTCTTAACTCCATCAAAGACTCCAGAAAGATACAATATTACCTAAGCAAACAAGAAATAAGCAACTTTCAAACTCTAGAAATGACAGAGACATCTCGCTGCCTGGACAGTCACCCAAAGTTCCTCTGTACCGTTGGGGCATCCATCTTCAGCCTACAGGCCCATGGTATCCAGCAGACATTTCCATGAAGCAGGAACATTCAAAGTCAGTTCAGTCACTATCTGTTGTGTCCTGCAGAATGTCTTGCAGACTCCTTCATGAATCAGGAACTCCGAAAGATCATCTCACCTTTAGGCAAGTTCAGTAGTCCTCTCTCTGCGGGTTCTCTGTGTCCAGTTTATGCAATAGTCCAGGCAAGAGTAGTTTTCTTGCCCAAATGGCTATCAAATTCCATAAGGATCCTCTTCGATGCCCATCTTCTTCTTGAAGTAGATTGGTGCTGCCAGGAGCAGACATGTCTCGTTGTCATGAAAAATCCTAAGTTATTCATATTCTGCAGTCTTTGAAAGATATGAAGAATGCTTATCTAACTGAAATATATCTATATATCTAGAAAATCTAACTAACATGACTACAAACTTGACTATTATTGATTATCCATTAACAACCTATATACATTACATTTTTAAGTGAACTACATAATCACAATACCTTAATCAAGATCAGAAACACATATACATATAACAAAATTGACCTTAAATTTATATCAATAAAGCAAAATCTATACTAATGCAAATTATTCATATCTATATCATATCCCCCTTTAAATGTAAAAGAACGTTTATAAACCATATTTGGGAACATGGGCCCAGTTTTTTCTCTCCAAACTGCTTCCTGCTGAATGGGGGCGTCGTTAATTAGGTCTTTCATGGTATAACCTGTGTGCTAGTTTCATCTCAGTTGGCAGTTGAGCGAAGCAATTTTCTGAAGATGTTTACAGCAACCCTTCAGGAGGGCATGGTCCATCATACCATATTCGGATAGAAGAAATCCACAGACTCTCACCCTCTGTGAAAACAAAATAAAATTCAAAGATGTCAAACATTCATATTACCATAACCAACACCAAAATAGAAATGTAGCAGGAATTAACAGTCACTGCTCACTAACAGCTCTTAATATTAGTGGGCTCAGTTCACCAATATAAAGACATAATGGGTACTTGTAGATAGAAGTTTCTCTTCCACCTGGTCCTGTAACCATTTAGTCCCAAAGAAACACACAAAGGCTTATATTAATTACAAAGTATTTGGCCTGTTAGCTCAGTCTTATTATTAACTAGCTTATACAACTTAAATTAAGCAAAATTTCTTGTCTATGTTTAACCAAGTGGCTTGCTACCTTTTCTCAGTAAGGCATTCTCATCTTGCTTCTTTTGCATCTCTCCAGTGTCTAACTCACTGCTTTTCCTCTTCTCAGAATTCTCTTAGTCTGTTAACATTGCCTATACTTCCTGGCTAGCTACTGAAGAATCAGCATTTTATTAAACTAATATGGGTGGCAAATCTTTACAATGTAAAAGAACATTACCCCACAGCCCGAAACCAACACAGGATCCATCCTTCTGCTACATATAACAAACATGACTCAAATTCAAAGACAGATATTACCTCAGAGTAAAGGTCTGGGAAAAGATTTTCTAATTAAATGGTTCTAAAAAGAAAGCCAGTGTAGCTATCCTAATATTTAAAGAAATATACTTCAAACTAAAATTAATACAAAGAGATATAGAAGGATAGTTCACATTTATCAAAGGAAAAATCTATAAAGTCTCAATTCTAACCATCTATTTCTCAAATATAAAGTTATGCACATTTGTAAAAGAATCATTCCTAAAGCTTAAATCACATGTTAAACCCCACACATTAATAGTGGGAGACTTCAAAACCCCACTCTCCCCAATGAATAAGTCTGCCAGACAGAAACTTAACAGAGAAACAGGAGAACTAACAGATGCTATGACATAGTAGACATATAGACATAGTAGACTACTGCAGAACATTTCACTCAAACACAAAAGAATATACCTTCTTCTCATAGAACTTTCTCTAAAATTGACCGAATACTCAGTAAGAAAGCAAATCTCAACATATACAAAAAATTGGAATAACCCCCTATATATTATTGGATCACCATGGGTTAAAGTTAGAGTTCAACAACAACTCAAACTACAGAAAGCCTACAAATTCATGGTAACTGAACAACTCACAATTGAATCAACACAGGATCAAGGAAGAAATAAAGAAAAAATGAAAGACTTCTGAGAATTCAATGAAAATAAATCTACACCCTCCCATTATGGAACACAATGAAAGCAGTGCTAAGAGGAAAATTCATAGCGTTAAGTGCCTACATAAAGAATTTGGAGAAATTTCACACAAGCAGCTTAACAGCACAGCTGAAACCTCTAGGACAAAAAGAAGCAAACTCGCCAAGGAGCTGTAGGCAACAGGAAATAAACTCCAATCTGAAATCAATAAAGTTTAAACAAAGAGAACAATACAAATAATTAATGAAACAAAGAGTTGGTCCTTTGCAAAAATCAACAAGATAGAAAAACACTTATGCAAACTAACCAAAAATAAGAGAGAATATGCAAATTAACAAAATCATAAGTGAAAGGGGGTACATGACAACACCCTCTAAGGAAATACAAAGAATCATTAGGTCATACTTCAAAACCTATACTCCACAAAATTGTTAAATCTAAAAGGACAACTTTCTTGACAGGTGCCACATAGAGAAATAAAATCAAGACCAGGTAAACAGTTTAAATAGACCTATAAACCATAAGGAAATAGAAAGAGTCATTATTTATTTATTTATTTATTTATTTATTTATTTATTTATTTATTTATTGGTTTTTCGAGACAGGGTTTCTCTGTAGCTTTGGAGCCTGTCCTGGCACTAGCTCTTGGAGACCAGGCTGGCCTCGAACTCACAGAGATCCGTCTGCCTCTGCCTCCTGAGTGCTAGGATTAAAGGCGTGTGCCACCACCGCCCGGCCAAGAGTCATTTTTTAAAAAAAGTCTGCCAATCAAAAAATGAAAAAAAAAGAAAAATGACTATCACCAGATGGTTTTTTAGCACAGAATTTTATCAGAATTTATTAGAAGAGCTAATACCATTACTCCTCAGACTATTTTACACGATAGAATGAGACAGAATATTGTCAAATTCTTTCTATGAGACCACAGTTATTCTGATAACGAAATCAAACAAAGAAAGAGAATAAAAGTCCAATCTCTTTCATGAACATTGATGCAAAAATATTCAACAAAGTATTGCAAACCTAATCCAAGAACACATCAAAAAAAATTGTATGCCATGATCAAGTTAGGCTTCATGCAAGAAATGCAGGGATTCACGTGAAGATTGATTTTATATGCAGAGATGCATATGAAAATCTGTCGTGTAAACTACCATATAAAGAAAAAACAACATGATTATCTCATTAGATGCTGAGAAGGCCTTTGAAAAAAATCAGTACTCCTTCATGATAATGGTTCTGGAGAGAACATAAATAAAAGGAAGGAACTAAAACATAATAAAGGGACTATATAGCAAGTTGATAGCCATTGTTAAATTAAACAGAGAGAAACTCAAAACAATTCTCTTAAAATCAGGACAAGACAAGGCTGTCCACTCTCTCAATATCTACCAATATAGTACTTGAGGTTCTAGCTAGAGCAATAAGTCAACACAAGGAGATCAAACAGATAAAAATTGGGAAGGAAGAAGTGAAACTTTCATTTTTTTCAAATGATATTATAGTATATATAAGTGACCTCAAAAATTCTACCAGGGAACTCCTACAGATGATTCAATACTTTCAGTAATGTGGCTAGATATGAGATTAACCCAATAAAGCAGTAGCCCTCCTATATAAAAATGAGAAATGGACTGAGAAAGAAATGAAAGAAACAACACCCTTTACAATAGCCACAAATATCACAATATATCTTGGGTTAACTCTGACAAACAAATTAAAAACTTATATGACAAAAATTTTAAGTTCTTGAAGAAACAAATTGAAGAATATGTAAGAATATGGAAAGATTTCCATAATCATAGATTAGTAGGATTAGCATAGTAAAAATGGCAATCTTACCAAAAGCAATATACAGATTCAATGCAATCCCTATCAAAATTCCAACACAATTCTTTGCAGGCATCAATAGAACAATACTCAACTTCATATAAAAAAATACCCAGAATAGCTAAAATAAAAATATCCTGTATAATTAAAGAATTTCTTGAGATGTCACTATCTCTGACTTCAAGCTCTACCATGAAGCCATAGTAATCCAAACAGTTTGGTATTGGCATAAAAACAGACAAGTGTAACCATGGAATTGAACCGAAAACCCTGACATAAAGCCACATACCTATGAACACCTGATTTTTGAAAAAGAAGCAAAAATATACAATGGGAAAAAAAAGCATCTTCAACAAATGTTTCAGGTATAACTGGATGATGGCATGGAGAAGAATGCAAATAGCTCCATATCTATCACCTTGCACAAAACTCAAGTCCAAGTGTATCAAAGACCTCAACATAAACTGATTACATGGAAGTTGATAGAAGAGAAAGTCAGAAGTAACCTTGAACACATTCACACAGGAAACTACTTCGCCAATAGAACACGAGCAGCACAGACAATGAAATCGATAACTAAAAACCTCCTGAAACTAAAAAGCTTCTGGAAGGCAAAGGACACTGTCAAAGGAACAAAACAGCTGCCTACAGAATAGGAAAAGATTTCACCAATTCCACATCCGACAGAGAACTGATATCCAAAATATATAAAGAACTTAAGAAATTAGGCATCAATGTTCCAAATAATCCCATTGAAAATGGGGTATTTTGAGCAGTATAGCCAATTGCCAAAATACACTAAAAGAATTGTTCAACATTCTTAACAATAAGGGAAATGAGAATCAAAATGACTCTGAAATACCATATTACACCTGTCAGAATATTCAAGTTCAGAAACACTAATGACAACCTATGTGGGGCCAGATGTGGAGTCAGGGAAACACTCCTCCACTGCTGGTGGAAGTGAAAACTCTTACAGCCACTTTGGAAATCAGTATGATGGTTTCTCAGAAAATTGGGGATCAATCTACTTTAAGACCCAGTGTTATCGCTCTTGGGGATATAGCCAAAGGCCGATCCACCATAACCAGAAGGCATTTGTTCAACTATGCTCATAGTAGCATTACCCATAATAGCCAGAACTTGGAAACAACCTAGATACCCCTCAGTCGACAAATGGATAAAGCAAAGAATGGATAAAAAGAATGTGGTATATCTACACAATGAAATATTACTCAGCAAGGAAAAAGAAACAATGACATCATGAAATATGAAGGCAAATAGATGAAAGAAGAAAATATCATCCTGTGTGAGGTAACCCAGACCGAAAAAGACAAACATGGAATGTATTTACTGATAAGTAGATATTATATGTACAACAAAGGATAACCGGGCTTCAATCCTCAGACCCAGAGAAACTAGGTAACAAGGAGGACCCTAAGAGGGACACATGGTTCTTGGAAGAAAGAGGAAATAGATGAGATGTCCTGGGTAAATAGAGAATGGGTGGAAGTAGAGGGGAGCAGATGGGAATGGTAACATGAGGGTGGTTTCACTGGGGAAGGAAAACGGGGAGAAAGTAGATCCAGAGATCCACAGCCACGCACTTGGCCTAACTCCTGGAGTTCAGTTGAAGAGAGATGAGGGGGTGTTAGATGAGCAAGAATGGGCCCAGATAATTACAAAAAAAACCACAGAGACAGCTGACCCGAGCTTATGGGTTCTCATGAACTGCTAGAGAGCAGGCATGAGACCGACCCAGGTCCTCTGCATCTGGGTGACAATTGTGTAACTTAGTCTTTCGTTGTGTTCCTAGCGGTGGGACCAAGACCTGTCCCTGATGCATGAGCTGGCTCTTTGGAACCTATTCTGTATAGTGGGATGACTTGTTCCCCCATGATGTTGGGAAATGAGCTTGGTCCTGCCTCAACTTGATATGCCATGCTTTGTTGATTCCCATGGGAGTCATTAACCCATCTGAATGAAGACGGAGGAGTAGATGGATGGGGTAGAAGGTAGAAGGGAGGCGGGGGAGTTAGCAAGAGGAGAGGAGGGAGGAAAACTGTGGTTGGTATGTAAAATAAATTGAAAGTGATGAATAAGAAAAGAAGTATTTATAAGGCAGTTTTTTATTCATTTGTTTTTGTTTTCTTGAGTAGGTAGGATTACAGCCACTTTTAATCTATACTTGTAAAGGAGAAGTGATTTTTTTTCCATTGGTCAAAGCACTGACACAACCTGGAAATTGACTTACATTTAAACAGTCAATTTTTTAGCATTATATCACTTTGTGGGTATATGAATTTTCAAGACAAATAGCTTTGATCATTACCAGATGTGTTTTTCTAGAAGAAATTAGTTTGTTTTCTGAGTAACAACCAATTTTCACTTTAGTTGAAATTGGCAAAAATGCCACAGGGAAGAATTGACATTTTTCCATGAGTTTCTGGAAAGTGTAGTAGTACCAAATGCCATCAGACTCGAGTTACACTGGGAATTATTCTAAACCACTCATGTACGTGCTTGCAAAGTTTAATGTCAATCTTATTGGCATAACAAGTAGGGCAATCATGTCTCTGCAGCACTAGCCTGACTCTGATGTGACTGAGAACCATTTTCATTTCAATCAATCAAATGCTTCAGAGTATATTTTATTGTGATAATGTTTAACTAAAGTCTATAGAGCTAAAAAGGAATTAGGGAGTATAATCTTTACTCACAGATTATTCAGTCTAGATAATGGCGCAAGGTACACATTAAATATGGAAGAAAATCATAAGTCTAATATATGTGTATTTCTGTGGAAAGTATCTTTCTTTAAATCCATAGTTTTATATCTTAAAAAGTTATACTACATTAAATAAGAATGTTCAGAAGAATTATGAATTGCTGGTTTTGGAGTTCTGACAATAACAGCAGCAGTTCTGGAATAAAACTTTTGAGGGCATTAGGTCTAGCGAGTCAGAAATTAGCTATGAGTAGGCTAGTAAAGGTTTAATGATATTTAAGTGCATTGGGATGGAAAGTTGGGCAGAGAGATAGCATGCTAAATTTAGAAAAACTGAATTCAGTGTAGATCAGAACACACTGGGCAGTTATGTACCTAAAGAACTGAGATCAAACTCTCTTCTTGCAATGAGGGTCAGCTTGAAGGCTTATCAGAAAATGTCTCTGTACCAAAGTTTTCCATGCACTGTAGAGTAAGGGATCACAGTGGTAGGCAGCAGGCTATAGGTTATGGCTCTGAGTTTCAAGCTCATTTTACTGTATTTAGCACCAGTTACTTAACATTTTCAATCTTTCTTTTCAATCTATGAAACAGAATTAATAGAAAATGCAGAACCTTGCAAGAAGAATAAAATACACATAAAGACCACTACCATAATTCATGGGGAGAAACTATGTAATCGTTAACTACTAATTGTACTCCATTCAAATAAAACAGCCAGGAAACAGAAACAAGCAAAATTTAAAGAAAAAGAAATCAATAGGACTAGCAAAAGGCTCAGCAGTAGAGTACTTACATAACATGGGCAAGATACTGGCCTCCACGATCAATGCCTGAAAAACTAATCAGTAGCCATCTCAAAGTAAATTTGAATTGATGGTGAATTTCAAGAAATTAATAACAAATAAATTATTTAGTCATTAAGATGTTAATAGAATACCCATATAAAATTTAAAACCTAAACATGTACATAATAATGTATGTATATATAATACATATAAATTATATCTTTGTACCCAAATGTGATGTATGTATTTATTAGTTTATTATTTAATCAATTTGTTGTACTTACAAGCATTACAATGTATGTTGCCCAAATATATAAATTTTCTTTATGTAGACATGAATTCACTCCATTTTATAGAAAGATGTCCTAAATATATGTAAAGATCCAACTCAATGACAAAGTTTAGGCTCAGTTCCTAGTTAGATTCAACCAATATTTAACAACTGTCACACCTAAAGCTTTATTTAATATTTTATGAACCTAACATAAAAAATTTAGGCATTTATATGAAATTGAAGTTTTTGGTTGAAACGCTTTAAAAATTCGTCATAGGTGAGCACCATTCCTGTGAACAACTATTTTCCAGCAGAATCGTATGGTGCCCACTCTCAGGGCATGAGCAGCTTGGTAAGAGCTGTTCCTGGCCGTAATTGGGGCACTGCACAGGAATCACAGCGTCTAATTTTCTTTGGCAGCAGCGTGCCAGCAGGCTCCCACTTAGTATTCTCTGGACAAATGAAAGAGTTATGAAGCACAGCTGTTTAAAAGGCTGCCCAACGAGGCAACTGAATGGGATGAATCCACAACACGTCAAAGCACAATTTAGGGAACCCATAGTGAAACTGTGTCAACCACAAAGGACGAGTAGAAACTCACAGAAAGCAAAAGAACGGGTAGAAAAATCGTCTTTAAATAAGGTTCCATTGAAAGGATTAGGTGGGAAACATTTTAGTTTGCTTAGAACTTACTTCTCATTTAAGAGAACATTTGGTTTGCTTTTACAAAGGAACTGCAGGGAGTATCTCCTCAAAAATACCTTAATATATTGGCCTAGTGGAACTCTACTTGACAAAACTCAAGTGCAATAAAGTTTGATATTCCTGCAACTCTTTTTACAAATGCTTCAGTATATGAAACAGTGATGAGATAACATTACCTGTATTAAATGATCAAGGTTAAGGTTTTGTCTTGTTTTTGTTATCTTCAGAATATAGTCTAAAAAATTTTTATATTTTCCACATGCCCTTACTCTTCCCAGAGCCACCTTCACTACTTCCTTGCTCACCCAAACTTGTGTCCTCTTTTCTTCCACTGGAGCATGGTCAACACAGTAGGAGCTACTCCCTCCTGGGCTTTCAACAGCTAACAAATAATTGCCAATACCTCTTTAGAAAGCAGTGAAACTTTATGTCCACCACCACTGGGCTTTTTCAAGACTACACATATGTATTATGAATGCTTTCCCACTGCTGTGAACATATATGTCTTCTGCTGTGACTGAAAAATATTGTTTCTTAGTAGCCATCCACTGTCTCCTTTTGCTACAATCTTTCTGCCCCTCCCTTACACAATGATCTCTGAGACATGGAATAAATGTGTGCCATATTGATGACACACTTGGGCTGAGCACTCCTCAGACTCTTATTCTCTGTACATTGGTAAGTTGTAATTATTTGTGTCGATCACCATCTTTTAAAAGCAGAGAGAATCATGAGGATTGGGAACTGTATTAACTTATGGTTAAAGCAATAAGTCAATAGGAGCTGGTTTTATACTGTGCACATTTAGCTGAATAATAGAATAGCAGCAAGTTGTCCCTTATGGCCTATGACCTTTATAGGTTCTAGACCACAATATTAGAGATAGAAATGCATTTCAACTTGTGGAACGAGACATAAATATATCAAAAATGGTTGGTTAATCCTATGACATTTTGCCTCTATTATACTGGTAGACAAGTCTTATGAGACCAATCATTTTTGTAGCATGCAGGCTTCACAGATGCCTATAGTAGGGTATTATTTTTTTCTCTTCTGACAGCTTCTATTGTCCCTAAAATTTCAGTTCATCAGAAGACATCATCACTTAAGTAAAGAAACTTCATTAGGAAATTGAAAAAACTCTTTGCAAGATATATAACTGCCAAAGGGTTATTATCTAGAATATGTAAAGAACTAAAACAATAAAAAATAGACATCTAGAAAACAAGGAACCTGATTTTAAGTGGAGCATAGAACAAAACAGAATTCTTAAAACATAAAACACAGATATTTCAGACCCATTGAAAACAACTTGGACATTGTTAGCCACCAGGGAAATGTAAAACAAAAATACTTTGCGATTTTATATCATTCCAGTCAGAATAGCAAAGAGAAAAAAATCAGTCAATGTAATCCACCACATAAACAAACTGAAAGGGAAAAAAATGTGATCATCTAAATAGATGCCTAAGAAGACTAAGAGAGAAGGGATATACCTCTGCATTATAAACTGAATTTAAAATAAGATTATAGGAAACATCAAATTAAGTCAAAGAAACTCAGAACAATTCCACTAAAATCAGGAACAAGAAAAGGCTGTTCACTCTCTCCATATCTACTTAATATAGTACTTGAAGCTCTAGCTAGAATAATAAGACAACCAAAGGTGATCAAGGGGATACAAATTGGAAAGAAAGAAGCCAAAGTATCTTTATTTGAAGTTGATATGATAATATAATAATATACATCAGTGATCCCCAAAAGGTCTACCAGGAAATTCTTAAAATTGATAAACAACTTCAGTGAAGTGACTGGATACAAAATTAACTTATTTTTTTTAAAAGGCAAATGGACTGTGAAAGAAGTCAGAGAAAGAATATCTTCCACAATAGCCATAGCAAATGTCTTGGGGTAACATTACACAAAAATGTGTAATATTTGTATGACAAAAACTTAAAGTCTTTAAAGAAAGAAATTGAAGAAGATATAAGAAGATGGAAAGACGTTTCTTGATTATGGATCAATAGAATTAACATAGTAAAAATAGCCATCTTACCATAAGCAGTCTACAAATTAAATATAATTTCCATCAAAATTCCAACACAATTCTTTATAGACCTTGAAAGGACAAAACTAAATCTCATATGAAATAAAAACAAGATAAGACAGGATAGCTAAAATAACACTAAATAATAGCGTTATTACTGTTTCTGATTTTATGATTCACTACAGAGCTATAATAATAAAAACTTCATTGGCTTAGGCATAAAACAAACACAATGGTCATTGAAATAGAATTGAAAACCCAAACATGAACTAATAAACCTATGGACACATAATTTTTGATAAAGAATCCAGAGCAGGGCAGCAGTTATACAAACCTTTAATCCCAGTACATGGGAGATAGTGGCAGACAAATCTTTATGTTTAAGGCCAGCCTGGTCTACAGAACAAGTTTCAGAACAGCTAGCGCTACAGAGAAACCTTTGTCTCAAAAACAAGTAAAACAAAAAACATTCAACCACCCCCCCCCCCGCCAAAAAAATAGAAGAAACCAGAAATATGCAATGGAAAAATGAAAGCATCTCTCACAAATGGCCCTGGTCTAACTGGATGTCTGTGTCTGCAGGTAAGAGAATGCAAATAGATACACATTTATCACTCTACACAAAAACGTTCAAATGGATCAAAGACCTCAAAATAAAATCAGACACATTGATCCTGCTAGAATATAAACTAGGGAATAGCCTTGAATGCATTGGTACAGAAGAAAATTTCCTAAACACAACACCTATAGTGCATCTACTAAATCAAGGATTGATTGGATCTCATGAAACTGAAAAGCTTCAGTAAGGCAAAAAACCAAAAAACAAAAAACAAAACACAAAACAAAACAAAACAAAAAAACAACACCAATAGGATAAAATGGCAGCTGACAGAACAGGAAAATTTTCACCAACTCCACACCAAATATAGGGCTAGGATCCAAAATATATAAAGAACTCAAAAAACTAGTTGTAAAGAAGTTAAATACTCCAATATAAAAAAATGGGGTCTGGCTGGGCGCTGGTGGCGCACGCCTTTAATCCCAGCACTCGGGAGGCAGAGGCAGGCGGATCTCTGTGAGTTCGAGACCAGCCTGGTCTACAGAGCTAGTTCCAGGACAGGCTCCAAAGCCACAGAGAAACCTTGTCTCGAAAAAAAAAATGGGGTCTGTTCTAAACAAAGAATTCTCAACAAAGGAATCTCAAGTGCCTGAGAAACACTTAAAGAAATGTTCAGCACACTTAGTCCTTGGGGAAATGCAAATCAAACTATTTTGAGATTCCATCTTACACCTGCCAGAATGGGTAAGATCAATAAGAAAAATGATACCTTGATGTGGGATTTCCCTCTGTATGCTGTGATTACCATTAATGAATAAAGGAGCTGCTTTGGACCTATAGCAGAGCTATAGGGGAACAAAGCTAGGTGGGGGAAACTAAACAGGATACTGTGGAGACAGAGAGAAGTCATGTAGCCCTGCGAGACACAGATGCCAGAACTTTTCTCAGTAAGCCACAGCTATGTGATGATACACAGATTAATGGAGATGGATTAAATAAATACATAAGAGTTAGCCAATAAGAAGCTAGAGTTAATGGGCCAAGCGGTGTTTTAAGTAATATAGTTTCTGTGTGATTATTTCAGGGTTAAGCAGCCGGGAACTAACTAGCGGCCTCCCTCCAACAACACCTCATAAAGGCAAGGATGTGGAGCAAGAGGAATACTTATCAATTGCTGATAAGATTGCAAACTAGTAAAGACACCAAGTAATTATGGCAGTTCTTTAAAATATTGGGAACAAATCTAACTCAAGACCCAGCTATACTGTTCTTGGCATATGCCTAAAAGACATCCCATTCTACCATAAGGACACTTGCTAAACTATGTTCATAGCAGTTTTATTCATAATTAGGAGCTGGAAACAATCTAGATGTCCCTCAACTGAAGAACAGATAAAGAAAATGCTGTTTATTTATAAAAGAGAGTATGCAGCTGTTAGAAAAAAAATGACTTTATGAAATTATGGGACAAATGGATGAAACTAGAAAAATTCACCCTGAGCAGGGCAAACCAGATCCAAAAAGACAAACATGGTATATACTCACTTATATGTGGATATTAGTTTTTGAGTAAAGGGTAATCACACTACAATCCACAGACCCAGATAGACTAAGTTACAAAGAGGGATCTGGGGATGATGCACATGGGCATCCCTGGGAAGGGGAAATAGAATAGATTTTGCAGGTGGACTGGGGTTGGGTGGATATAGGAACAGGATGGCTCAGATGGGGCAGGGAAGGATAGAGGTAGAGAGCATGGGGAAAGATGACCGCAATTGGGGGGTATTTGGAGGGAAAGGTAGAAAAGTAGCACAGTGAAAAGTCCCTGAAACCTGAGAAGGTGATGGTAGTAAAGACTTTTAGAAATAGAGGATATGGAGCCAGAGCCAGCAATCTTTTATAACTAGGTTAGACTCCCCAATCCAGCTACAAAACGTGCAATCTACAACCTTTTCTGCCTGCCTAAGATGGTGCAATGGTGACTCAAAGCTTGTGGTAGTGGCCAAACAAACGAGTAGTCTAAGCCACGAGAGGGAACCCAAGCCTGGTACTGCTTGGATGGCCGCAGTCTAGAAACTAGACGGAATGGAGATCTAGGGTAGAACCAAATATAACTGACAAAAAGCAGTCATTGAAATGATTCCTGATGATATTCAGCTCTCCTCGTAGCTCAGTGCCAAACTCAAGTTCAGTCATCATCAGACAAGCTTACTAGAGCAACTGATGGGAGCAGCCGCACATTAGGCAGAGCTGGGGTAAGTACGCAGAAGGTGAAGAGAAAGGATTTTAAGACCAGGAGGATTTGAGGACACCAGTAGAACACAGCCCTCACGGTCAGCTCAGCTTGGCTCATAGGGGTTCAAGGAGACTGAAGCGTCAACCACAGAGGCCACATGAGTCTGTGTTAGGCCCTCTGCATACATGCTGTGGTTGTTTAGCCTGAGAGTTTTGAGGGACTCCTAAAAATGGGAGTAAGGTATCTCTAAATCATTTATCTACTTGTGAGTCCCTTCCTCCTACTGGGTTGTCTCATTCAACATTGATGAGAGGGTTTGTGCCTAGACTTATTCCAACTTGTTATACCTTGTTTGGAGGATAACATTGCCAGGCTTGCTTGCTCTTTTCTGAATGGAAAATGAGGAGCTGTGGATCTGAGGAATGAGGAAGGAGATTGTGGGGAATGGGAGGAGGAGAGGAAGAGGAAGCTAAAGTAGACATATATTAGAGGAGAAAAGAAGAAAAAATAACAAAATTATAAAATTAACAGATGGAACTGAAAACAATCACTCTGAGTGAGGTCATCTAGACCTAGAAAGACAAGTGTCACATTTTCTCTTATTTTATTCTTATTCATATTGCCTTGAATCCTTAGATGTCTTCTATTTGTAAGATAAACAGAGGTCAATAAATTAATGAGAGGTCATGGAGTGATATTTCAAAAGAAGGAAAATAGAATGAAGTTATATAAAATATTAAATAGGAATAGTAGCATAGCCCAGGACACTTTAAATTAGAGTGGAGAAGGAAGGGCAGGTAAGAAGACCGTATATGGGAAGGATACCTAACCTTATAGAAATTTTAAAAAAGTAATATGGAAACCTACTATTATAGAAGATTCATAATGCACATATGAATATATATTTATATACACATTCAGATTTATTCATATATGGTAATCCTCTATAATAGTATACTTATTATATGGATAGTAATACACACATATACACACATATATATATCGATTTATAAGTCTATCTACAAATAATTTTATAAAACGATATATACATATACATGTATTTGTGTTTATTAATATCCACATACACATGCATGTGTTGTATATGTATTAATGGAGGCTAACCTACACAATAAACCCAGCTTTAAGACTAGATTTCTTCTTTTGAATATTTGACCAAAGATCATGAGGTGCCATAGAGTCCCAGCATTACACTCTATTGCCTACACTCTTGTCTGCCTTCAAGAACAGAATGGCAACACCCTCTCACTGAAGGCACCACATATTTGAGTCATAGGACATGGGGAAATCAGAGCTTGTCTAAATTCTTAAGTATGCTTACTTAGCACAAATTTTATGGTATCCATTGTTGACGCTTTTGAACCTGTATTCAAGTGTGGAGATCGGAAACTATGATGTATTAAAAATTTGCAAACCGGGATCATGTGACAGATTGAAGCATATTAACTGCACATTTGGGGGTCTCCATTGCACAGCAACATCTCAGAACTTTGCCCTGAATGGAGAGTATTTTTTAAAGGATTAGTTTTCAGTTTTAATGAAACTTTTAGTAAGTATAGATCTAGAAAAAAATCTACCAAATGCAAGTTCTTGCCACTATGCTGCTTTTTATAGTGATTTTAATATTGCAGAACGGACCACATTATACTCAAACATACATTTGTTATAATTGTTGAATCTGTTTGCTAGTTTAGGAATACTTAACATATGAGAGAAACAAATTTAGAATCACTGCTTCAGATAATGTTAATCTTCAACCAAGGTTCAATAAAAGCACAATAACAGAATTAGTGTTATTGATTACTGAAGTCTTGGCAATAAAATTGACATTCATTTAAGTTTATTCATTAGCAGAACAGATTATAGAAAAAATTAAAAGTTAGAATGGGTTTCTGAATTTAAAATACTATGGAAAAATCACACTGGCTTCTTAAATTATACATACAAAGCATATAGAATCTGTCTAGATCAATGCTTTTGAGCACAGCTCCCTATATAAAATCCCGGTAGCAGAACATCCAACTTTCTCATGAATGATCACCACTTAGCTACAGCCTAGCTGGTCCTTCTGTTTATGCAGAATTCCATTGATCTTTGAATGTTCTTCAAGCAAATTGCTAGCTACAGTACTTTCTTCATCAAATGGAGATACCCATAGATTTGAAATAGGTATGTGTCTGCCTCCTGTCTTAATAGTATTTGCATGCCTAAAGAAATTGGACGTCAGACTTACTTTTATTTTATACTTTTGCCTTGATCTTTGGCCTTAAAGATATCTAACTGTTATCAAATAAAAATATTTATCAAAGATATTAGTATCTCATACTTGTTAAACTAGCTAATCATCCTGGGTTCATTTGATGCATACTGTTTTCAGTGAATGATCTCATTGCCAAGCACTGAAAATACTGCTTTTAATATTTTATTCTGGTTAACCAAACTGCACATTTTTAGAAGATGGAATTTTTCTATTCAGATTTTATTAAATAAGCAATATGTTTCTAAAAGCAATTTCATAAGAAATAAATGGTTGGTCATCTTGAATAATTCAGAAAGAAACATAAATATTCAAAAGGGAAAGTTAATCCAGCTTGAAATAAAACTTACAATTCCTAGCAGAATATAATCTAAAATTTGAAATGCCATTTCAGGCCAACATAAAGAACACTTCTTCCTCAGTGGGCACGCTGGACAATCTGTGACTTTGAACTAAATAATAATCCTTCTTTTTAAGTTTGCTGCTTTTACTACCAGTGGCATCTTGGCACAATGATTCCTGTCACCTTTTCTTTAGAAACTTAATGAGAGCACACTACTAGATAATGAGACTGTGCGGGCAGACATCTTCATCACCCTGCTATCTCTAACCATTAGAGTCTATGGAATTCTGTTAAAAAAAGTAATGGATATTTTTGTCAGAAATAAGGGAAACTGGTCTATGTCACTTCCCAAATCCATTTAATATCATCTGTAAAACACTTAACACACAAGAGCCTCATATTCTTGGAAGTGAGGAACTCACATGTTACAGGGAGTTACCACCACTTTTACAGAATTCTCCCTTGAAGATAGGAGGCAGTGTTTGGATTCATACTGTGAGCTTTAAAAAAAAAATAACAGGACAAATGTGGAAAAGGATATGGTGGAGAAAAGCAATAAAAATAAAACATGAACAGAGATGGTGCTTTACAAATCAATTACACAACAGCTGGTTATTAAATACCAAAAGTTCAGTCCATTAAACATAAAGACAAGTAACATAAAGATGAAGCAGGTTTTATTTAAGTATATATGTAACATAACATAATATAATATATTATATTATATGTTATAATATAATAACATAATATATATGTTACATTATAGGTGTACATTGCATGTAATACAATTAATTAAAATAGGCCATGAATAGGGTAGAAAACAAGGAGGGTTATATGGGAGGACTTGATGAGAGAAAAAGGTTGAGAGAAAAATTATAGTTATATTGAAATCTCAAAAATAAAAAAATAAAATAAAATCTGGGCAGTGGTGGCACAAACCTTTAATCTCAGCACTAGAGATACAGAATCAGGTGAATCTCTGGGATTGAGTCCAGCGTTGTCTACATAGTAAGTTTCAGGATAGCCAATACAAAGAAACCTTGTCTTAAAAGAAAACAAATATTAAAAAGCAGATTTTCTTTGTCTCTTCTATTAATTACAAAGAAGAATTTTGAGAAAAAAGAATTTTTGAATATATTTAATATAATATTAGTTAAAAATTATCTTAGGGCCATAGAAAAGCTCACAGCTGAGACTCTATTTTAGAGACTTCTGCCATTGGGCCAAATGATTCTATTTTGTATGCTTATATTTTCACATGCAAAACGAGAAGAAATTAAACTAATAGAATACCCTCTTACATATATGATGAGACACAGCTATGACTTCAAAGCACTTAACATCATCTTCACTTTCACTATTTTCCATTTCTGTTTTTCTTTCCTTTTTCTTGCTTTTTTGCTTTTGCTTTTGTTATTTGTTTTGTTTCGAGACAGGGTTTCTTTTGTAGCCCCAGCTGTACTGAAGCTACTTTTATAGATCAGGCTAGCCTAGAATTCACTGAGATTACTGTCGTTATTTTATTGTTGTTCCATGAATTAAACCTCTTGCATACTATCTACTCTGAGGTTGTTACAATATTTTTTGAAATATTTTGGTAGAGATACTGGAATCACTCAGTAAAACTTAAGAAACCTACTTAAATCAAATACTAGTTTGTGTATCCTTCCCAAATACTGTGAGCTAAATAATGTTCAACAGTCCCTGAAGAAGAAGAATCTGCAATAAAGGGACCAGAAGTTTGTGCTATATTGCACAGCTTAATTTTATTTAGTGAATTAATCCTTATGTACTCTTGCTTACAAAGAAATAGAATTTCCCAGCTGATAATATGCTTCACTATTGTGATAATAGCTTAGTGGCTGAGCAGGTGAACTCAACCTTGACAGGCTCACACATGTTTTTATTGAGATGAAGTCGTCCAAAATCCACAATGGTGGTTACAGATACCTAGCTTTCATATGAACAGTGGGTACACTACCATATATGTTTAAATTTAAGAGAACTGGCAGATTTTATGTTCTGTACAATTTATCATTTTATGGGCTATGGATAACTCTATCCTGTTATCCAAGACAAAGATGACTAAAGATGAAGTAGAAAATGAATAAGATGTACATAAGAAGACTCAGTCTTTTCTTATATAAACAATAAAACTGTCCCAGAATATTTCAATCATGTAGGGCACTGGTTTCGAGTATAAGTACTGACTTTTATATTGAACATAGAAAGCAAACACCGCTGAGTTATTAATCTTAAATGCATTTCAAAAAACATTTAATCTGTTTCTTGCTTCAATAACACATCTTATGGAACCTATTTATGTAAGAAGCCAACTCTTCCTTGGGAGCTACCTAAAATTTAAAGTGTACTTAATTTATATTTAGCTTGATAGAAACCTACAATACATGTGTCATATGTGAATCATTGTCTGCCAACTCATGAATTAGATCAGCATTTCCTACCATTTATTTCTGTTTACAGCCAATTCCCATTACTCCCAGTAATTTCCCTTGAGTTGAATCATTGAACTGGAAATGTGATTTGACTTGAGAACTGGTCCTTGGGCCACTTGTCTGAAAGGTGGTAACTCTCTGAGGTCTGGCTTTGTCAGTGATCATGACCTTTCTCATCCCATGCCATCATGTTATGTGCTTTCGTTCATTGATTTCCACCAGACCCTTTCTGAATAGACATTGCTTAATTATCATTTGGAGTTTGCTGGTGCAGATCTGTCTAGCTTCTCTTTCATCATCACATATGAATCAGAAACTATACCTAGCCCCGGGCGATGTCCCCAGTTAGTTCCTTGGGCAGCTGAGGATAGGGAACCTGAAATGACTCTATCCTATACGGATGAATATCTTGCATGTCACCATAGAACCTTCATCTGGCAATGGGTGGAAATAGAGACAGAGACCCACACTGGAGCACCGGACTGAGCTTCCAAGGTCCCAATGAGGAGCAGTAGGAGGAGGGACATGAGCAAGGAAGTCAGGACCATGAGGGGTGCACCCACCCACTGAGACAGTGGGGCTGATCTATTGGGAGCTCACCAAGGCCAGCTGGTCTGTGACTGAAAAAGCAAGGGATAAAACCGGACTCTCTGAACATGGTGGACAATGAGGGCTGATGAGAAGCCAAGGACAATGGCACGGGGTGTTGATCCTACTTCATGTTCTGGCTTTGTGGGAGCCTAACCAGTTTGGATGTTCGGCTTCCTAGACCTGGATGGAGGGGGGAGGACCTTGGATTTTCCTCGGGGCAGGGAACCCTGACTGCTCTTCAGACTGGAGAGGGAGGAGGAGAAAAGTGGGGGGAGGGGGAGAGGGGCAGGAGGAGGGGAGGGAAATGGGAGGCTGGGAGGAGGTGGAAAATTTTTTTTTCAATAAAAAAAAAGAAACTATACCTAGGATTCTTTTTTTCCCCCAACCTCTCTCTGCTTTCCTGTAATGGTGACTGTTACCAGATTTCTCCCCCATAATTGTTACCTAAGTTATTGGTAAGGACATGTTTTCTGTTGCTGTTGTCTCCAGGAGTGCTTGATCTCTCTCTCTCTCTCTCTCTCTCTCTCTCTCTCTCTCTCTCTCTCTCTCTATCTATATATAATCAATCTATCATCTATTTTACCATGTACTCAGTTCAAGAGTTTACATGGTATCCATGGACACACTGTGAAGTCTACCTTCTAAAGAATATTATGTAATAAAAGGAACCAATGCAAAACAACTGGAAATTGAGCTTTAAAAACTTCTATCAACATTCACGTCATGCCTCCACGCTTTCTTTAAAACCTAGGCTTTTGTCCTTATGCAGATCCCAATTCTGTAATCTTGCAATTATTTCAAACATACAGTCCATCTCCTCCTTCTATTTTGCCAAAGATAGTTTCTAAACACTAAATTTCCTATAAGTACAACACACATTTCCTAAGATCCTAATATTTCTGTGCTTGGAACTCAACATCCTGTGACATACGATAGATAATCCCTTGAATTAGGTAACATTTGCTAGAGTAAACACAAAGAAAGAAAAACCTTAAAAACAATGACTGTTCTCTGTTGTTTATTTATTTATTTTTTATTTTTACATACCAACTCCAGTTCCTCCTCTTTCCCCCATTCTACCCTCCATCCATTTCTCAGAGGGGATAGGGCGCCTATTTTTATGGTTTTTCCATATAAAAGTCGTGAAGAAAGGAGGCTTTTTTTATTGCTGCTATTTAATAAAAGCCACCTGATTCATGAAAAATATAATTATTTGACCTGCTTGTTATGTTACAGTTGTCCATTTGTTTAGCTCTTGTGAGACAGGGACTTGCCGGGTGTCTACAGTAGCAGTAAACTCATAATCTTCTTGTCTCAGCTTCCTAGGTTGCTTTGATTATATGTGTGTGCCATCATATCTCTAGGAGTAGATTCTTAAAGTGACTTAAAATAAAGGAAAGAAATAAAACATTGTTTTATTGTAGGACTTTTTGATTGAATATTTTGGTAACACTTGTGATATTCATGTATTGTAAAAACAACAAAATAATTGATTTTTGCATGTATTTTTCAGTGATAAAGAATAACTAGCAGTGTAAAAATAGGAAGAAGCAAAGAAGGTGAAAATGGAGACTTAAAAAGAGAAGACAGAAATGCCACTGAGATGCTCATTCATACTGAAAAACAGCTATATTGAATATGTTTAATTTATAATAACATGTTTTTATTTTTTTCATAGAGCAATGATGATATGGTAAATTGCCTTAGGTTCACAACATCACAGTACCAACTTTAGAATTGCATGTTTTGATTATAGATAATGTTTAACATGTGTTTATATTTCTTGGAGACTTATTTTTCTATGTAGAGATTATGGTAAGCTCTACTGGCCTACTGCAAAGTTACCTTACAATACATTGTAACGGTTAATTGTAAATTTTATTTAAAAACTAGAAAAGAAGTATTCAAAGGTTCATCACACATAGAAATAAAGATTCACTGAACAAAAACATGCAAATAACACAGCTGCATCAATATATATATATATTGTATTTATGTGTTGAAATATTACACTGTGTCAGATAAACACATGCAATTATTTACGTTAGGTAAATGGAAAAAATAAAGGGTAAAATCTGTTGCAGTAATCCATACATCTGTCAGAGAGCAGCAACATTATTTAAATACAATTTAATTTAGTATCTATACCAAACATGTCAGGCAGTTTTAGTCAAATTGGAGAGTGACATTTCTTTCTTGACCTAACATCATGTCCTTATAAGATATATTATGTTAATATTTCAAAACTGGACTTAACATGAAATAATGTTTTTATACTAGAATAAATTACCATTTATAACAAAGAAAGAAAATGTAGAATTCACATGTAAAACAGCTACTTTCTAAGTGAACTCCAGTCTGTGTCTGAGCTGGGAATGATGGTGCATATCTATAAACACTGCTTGGTACTCAAGAAGCAAAGATGTGAGACCTAAGAATTTGAGGCCGATCTGGGCTACTTAGTGAGTTCAAGGACATCCAAAGGTATGCAATTTAATCCTGTCTCAAAAGAAAAACAATCAAGGTAGCCAAGAAGAAAGTCCATTGATGTGTGTACAAACATGCACATACACAGGCATGAATGTGCACGCACACACACTCACTCATACACACACACACCACATACACGCACACACACACATACAAACACACATTTTTGACTCATGTATTTACTTCCACAGTTCAGGACAGAGCTAAAATTTATTCAATCAGCCATTGCAAGTAACATGAAAATATTCATGTTAAAAAACAAGTGGTAAAATTTGTTTTAAAAAAAAATTCTCTTTTTAATGAGACCAGCATCAATTCCCACATCAGGCCACAGTCCTTAAATTTTATGAATAATCTTGCAAAAATATAATCCCAAAAGAGGGCAAAGTTACAACATTGCCATTTGTTTGAAAGTGGCTTTGGTTTAACACATCATTAATGACAACTCTGGCAGAAGAAGAATGATATCACCAAATCCACATTAGCTTCAGACAAAGAGATTAGTAGAGGGTGCTAATACCTTTCCATTTTGGTATAAGAAATTTAAGCCAGAAATATTTATACAACAGCAGGACTATGAGATGATTCATGAGAGCAAGAACATGAAAGCTCCCAGAAGAGTATCATTTTGAAATCACAAAGCTTCATGCAAAAGTATAATAATATTTTAAAAGATTGTTAGTGTTTAACACTATAATACTGATATTTCATAATTTTGAGTATTTTAAAACTTCTTTTAAAAGTAAGAAGAATTTTTATTCTAATACAATACACCAACAAAATGTTTAAGAGAAGAATGAGAAAATAAACAGGCAGTATAGGAAAGAGGCAGGAAAAAAGAGAAATTTTATTTTCTGTTTTGCTTAGAATTTGCCATGCAACAAATTCGCTGCTAAAATTTGCCTTGGGTCTATTTGCCAGAATGCATTTGTAAAATAGGCAGGATATCCATGCAGATAACTTTTCATTTCAATTGAAGAATGAATAATTTATGTTTCTAAGCAAAGTTTAAAGTGCTTTCTATTGACAGTGTCAATTGAAAGTCGTGATTCCAAAGAACGAAAGGTGAGCAACATATTCCACTGGGAAAATATCAGAACCATCAACTTCCCTTCTTCTTTATTAATGACAGTGAAACTAAGGGGATATCATTTTGTTGTTAAATAAATTACATGTTACATTTTTCTCTATTGGCAACAGCAAGACAGTTTGATTTGTAAATATATATCTTCTTACCTACCAAAACAGATAAAGTTCCATTTGAATCAAAGTGTATTACCCAGAGATACTTTGTTAAAAGCATTTTAAAGTAGTACTTCTATTGAGGTACCCCAGGCAAAGATGTATTACAACACTTTGTTAACAATGAGCCTCATGAATTTGCTAAATCTGAAAACTGAATTGTAATGAAGTTATTCAAAGTAAATGCCTTGGCATTGCTACTTGTATTTTTATTGATATGGGGACTTGGTGATTTTTTTCCAGAAAATAGAAAATAAAGCCAAGCTTATGCTATAATGGAACACATTTTTCTCTTTTGTCGGTGTCCCAAAGTGTCTAATTTATGGAAAAAAGTGTAAATAGCTGATTGGAATGTTTGAGCTAAAAGTGGACTAAATCATCTAAATATTTGGTAACTTCACAGTACAAAAGATTCAACAAGAAAGGTTCTATTTATATGACTGCAGTAACACTGTGATTTAGTAAGTATTCAGACAGAAGCTTATTGACTCTAACCTTTTCAGAAACCTTTTCCTTTTGATATAAAATTTAATATTTTCAGAAATGATCACATAATGAAATTTAATATATTCTATGTTATACCAGTCACCCTATTTTTTAGATACAAGGGAAGAAAGAAAAAAATGAAGGAAAGAGCAAATAATTGTGAAAATTCCATGTTACTTAAGAAAAATGCTTAAATTATCATTTCCTGATGTGTAAAAATAGAAATTTTTATATTGATAAGCTACAAGAAACAAACCACACACACACACACACAGAAAAAGAGAGAGAGAACAGAAAGACATCTCTAAGAAAAGAATTAGTGTGTTCAATTGATCTCAAAAATTAAATGTAATGCATAGAAAGATAACTATAGTTAGTAATAATATATTGTATGCTAAAAATAACAGAAGAAGCAAATTTCAAGTGTATTTTCACAAAATAGATAAGTTAGTGAGAGTGAGATGTTGGATATATCATTTGGTTTTGTTATATATAATCATGTATATATAACCAATGTTTTGCTTTGGAAACCTTTTCCTCCAACTGTGTTGCCTTGACCATCTTTAAGATGAGGGAATGTGCCTAGCCTTATTTTAACTTGATGTGCCATATTTGGTTGATATTACAGTGAGTCCTGCCCTTTTATGAAAGAAGACTGAAGAGGAGTAGATCTCAAGGAGAGCAGAGGTTCAGGTGGGCACTAGGAGGAATGGAAGGAGAGAAAACTGTGATCAGGATATAATATATGAAAGATGAATTTAAAAATACTCTATATAAAAAAGCAAACAATTGTTATTTGACAGTTAAAATAATAATGATTTAAAATGCCTAAAGAGCCACTCTAAAAGATTAAATACATTTGTACAGACCAACAACATATAAACAAATGGGGATAATTGCAGAAACAGGCAGCAAGGAAACCTTTATGTACACAGCAGAGGGTGTGAGGTAGACAGTATATAGTCAACATGGAGGAAGGAATGAGTCAGCATGGAGAACGCCAATGAGAACAAGGGGGACTCCTCCAGCCTACCAGTATGATTCATGGCATCTTTTGCTCTAGAAAAGCATACATGTCCACAATTTCTTTGCTGAAAGTGGTGGATCAGAAAATGAAGCCCAATCTTTTTCCAACTCTGTGTGTGTGTGTGTGTGCATATAAATATACAGATACTTCTGCACACATGTCATGTGCACACAGAGTCTAAAGAATGCCCTAAAGTGTCATTCCTCAGATGCTATTCACAATTTCTGGTAAGAATTCACCAAGGCAGCTAATCTAACTGCCCATTAAGCTCCAAGGATCTACCTGTGTCCAACTCCCCAGTACTAGGATTACAAGCGAGCCTCACCACACCCAGTTTTCCTTTGGCAAGTGGTTTCTGTAATTTGAACTCTGGTCCTCATTGTTGCCAAGCTTTCTACCGTGCCCAAAGTCAGTTCCTTCAGAGTACACAAGACAAGTGAAGCAGAAGACTAGGTTGCAAAGGTTTTGCTAAGTGAGTTTTTAAAACTTAATATGATTTAGTAGAAACCAGTTCTAAACATAAATGACCTAGCTGAGCTCTACTCTGTCCCTCTCACCAATGGCTATTAGTGTTGCATTATGTTGTCTCACTGAGAACAATCCAAGTATAATGGAAGGTGAGGAGGCCTTGCTATTTGAACCAATGTGCTTTTGATGGCCTATGAGACCTAACGAACAAAAACAACAATAATAATAGAATAACAGCATGAGTGAGAGTGAAATCTGACACTCAGCTGTTGGCCATGATATATAACCTCATCAAAATGCAAGTAGATCTTCTGAGTCCCAGGGTATAAAACGGTAATGATCTCACAGTGTCAGCTCGGGTAAAGGAAGGTGCTGAGTTCCAAAGAATTGTGATCCAAGAAGCATTTTATCTGGAGCAAACTTCTAGATATTATACTGTAAGAGCAAAATTTATTTTTCAAGTCACCAAATATCCACATGTGAAGAATCATCATTACACTATAATGAGAAAGAGTTCATTCATCTCCAGATCATCATATCACAGCTAAGAAAACAGCTTGTTGCTGCTGAATGGCATGTCCTGGAATACAGTTGAATCAATCAAACAGATGCAGAACAGCAATGTAATAACATCACACTATCCTATGACCAACACCATGGGACTGAGTCTGTTTCAACACAGGAACTGCTTTTTTTTGAGACATGAAAAAACAAAGTTAGAAGTAACAACTGCAGTCCATGTGTCTAAGGTGAAACTAATGAAAGTATCTAAATATGTCGTCTATGTTTTTCTTGGTCATATGATAGTCTTGCTTGTGAATTGTAGATTTCATATCAATAGCTGGATAATGAATAGCCTTACTATCCAATAAGTAATTTTTAAGTATTTGTATTTTGATCTTTATATTTACAAAAATATAAAGAAGGTACAATTTCTGATGAAGAGTCTATTTTACTAAGTAATAAAAACATAAAGTGAATCTAGGGGATTTATAATTCGATTTTGTAAATATCAACGTAACATTATTTTAAAATTCTCAATACATGATTCTTTCCTGTTGTTTTTCCATTTTTAAGTAATTATAGTGGAAGTAAGTAAAGATGCAATATGTAAGTTATGTAAGAATAACTTCTTTCTAATAAAATTTTTGGCATATTTTACTCTATAACAACTTAAATAAAGACAAAAGTCTTCCCAACTCTAGCCATCTCCACTGTAGGAGACTAACAGTTGGACAGCAAATTACTTGCTTTGTTGCAATATGGTCTGAGCAACCATGTAAACAACGAAATCTGCTAATCAAAAGCAATTTCTCATGAAACAAAGACAGCAGCTAATTGAGAGCATCTGATGCTAAAATAAGATTAACTTCAAAATGAAATCTCATGCAGCATCTTGTAAGAAAGCTGCTGAGATAATGTGAAAGCCTTTAGCAGTACAGAAGTGGAAATATTGGAACAAAGGCTGTTTTTCACTCAAGCTCAGTATCTTGCAAGCTTCACAATTAACGTACTCTCTAATAAAACTGCTTGACAGTGTATAAGAAAATGACCAAAATGAACCTCTTAGAGTTTCAAACACAAGCAGCATAGCAAGCAAATTCATAAGTGACTGAGCCTCTTTCAAACTGCTTGGTGTAACTTGGCCATTGCTGCTTTTTCCTAAAGAGCAAGACCAAATATTAATTTGAATTCTTTCCCTGTTTTGTTCCTTTGCAGAGAGCTGCAGAAACAATAGAAGCATATTACTAGACAGATTAATCCAGATGACAAAGACTGGCCACTAGACTAATGAGAATATAAGAGAAAGTTAGGTAGCAGAAAACAAATGGGCTAAGGAAGACCTCACAACAAGGTGCTTCTCAGTATAAAACATTGCTGATTAAAGGGAGAGAATTTGTTCTATGAGGTTACTGCATCACAAAAGAAGGGGGAGAATTTTGTGCCACTGTCAGTCACTACATGGTGAGATATGTTAAGATTTGGTGAGACAGAGGTTTAAAGTAACAAATTTAGAAATTCAATAATATAAGACAAAGTAGAATACTGATATTTTCAATCTACTGATTTTATTTGTGCTAAAAATGAAATGACAGCAACTGTGCTTTTAAGAATATGCATATTCTTAAAAGCTATATCATGTCAATATTTATAAACCAATTATTGTTTACAACATCATACATGCAATAATGTGTCACTATGTACATAATAAATAACAACATTGAGTACATTATGTACAGAGATGTATGATTATGTACATATATAAATTCAGGGTGTTACATAAAAGAGACCTCAGGAAGGTGGGGAAGAAGGGCAGGAGATAGAATGGGAAAGGAGGAAGGGCAAAGGAATGGAGAAGGTATGTCTCACTATGGTGTGAAAATCTGCCATTCTTAATGACTTGAGAAGCAATTTTTTTTTTCATAATTTACTAGGGTCCTATGTTGCAAAGAGAAGATGCCTAGGTTACCTTTTGCAGCAGTTTCAAACACTATAAAAATACCCTCTCCAGTCATAGAGAGGAAGAGATAACAGCAGGCAGAGTAGAGGATCAGGGTTCTTTGATCAAATTCATCTACACAGAGGTAGAAATGACTTTATCCAGTTCAGAAATGACAATAAAATTTCATCTTTTAAGTGTAGTGTGTGTGTGTGTCTGTGTGTTAAGCTCAATCTCATTTGATTAACCTACTAAGTACCTTCTTATCCTGATGAAAAATTATCTTCCTGTTTTGTTTTGTTTTCTTTCTTAACAGATGATCTGAGAAATCCAATACCCAAAAATATCCCTCTGGAAAAGAAAGGCATCAATTTCCTTCTGATGTTTACGATTTCTTGTTTACTCATCATCAGTTCATGTACTGCCTATGGTACGAAGAGGCTTTCCTACTGCTAATTCAGCTTTGCATCTGAGTTCAGTGACACCGTTGGTTCCAGGGCTTCTGATACATCAGTGCTTTCCTTACTTGCACCACTGTGAACACGAAATAGGCAAAAGGGCTCTTAACTTTTAGTAAATGTCTGAAGCGGCTGGAATGAAACCATTCTCATTTCTCATTTTGATCATCTGTGGAGGAATATGACGAAAATCCTCTATCCTCATATGCTAATCTTATATGCTTTTGCTTTTGCCATGATAACTCTAATGTGCCATGTTGGCAAAAGGCAAGTGTATACATTGCCTTCTCCTAGAGTTTCAAATAGTAGCCAAACACATCCTCATTATTTACATTACCAGTATCACACATCAAGGACCTCCAGTCATTTGCATAACATTTCTGAAACTTTAAAGGCAACGGCAGCTAAGAGCTGCCATGAGCCTTCACTTTATTTTCATGATTCTAGGCACTCAGAAGCCAGTTACCATACATAGAATCAAATTTTCATCTGAGGTTATGTTCTAAAAGACTTCCTTAACTAATAAATTACCAAATATTAAGTCACTGTGCTTGTAAAAAAATAAGATTAGTTTCTGAGATCCTCTAGTTGCAATGTTCTGTTATTTAATCAAAAACATAATCTTTTATTCACTTTAGTTAACTGATTTTTGCTTTCTTAACATTGGCTTCATGTCATCAGCACTCACAGCTAATGCTCAAAGGAAATTTACTTTTTCTAATTTTTCATGTCATGAAAATTGGTTCTCCTCTCATACAATATGTTCTGATTATATTTTCCATGTCCTCTACCTCTACCAGCTCTTCCCCACCCCCTCTCCCCTTTGGATCCACTCCCTTTCTGCCTCCCACTAGAAAAGAACAGGCTTCTAAACGATGATAACCAAACATGATGAAATAAAGTATAATTAAATGAAGCAAAATTTATCTTATTTATCACAGCAAATCAACAGAAGGAAAAATGCCCCAAGAACAGGCACAAGAGTCAGAGAGCCACATGTTTTCATAGTCTAGAGTCCCATAAGCATACTAAGCTAATAGCTATATATATATATATATGTATATATGAATGACCTAGTGTAGAATCATGTAGGCTATATGTTGCTGCTTCAGTCTCTGAACTCATATGCTCTTCGAACATGTGATGCAGAGGGCCTTGCTTGCCTGGTATCTTCCATCACCTCTCATTCTTATACTCATTCTATCTTTTCTGTTGTATTCCTTGAGTAGGCCTTGAGAGGACAGATTTTATAGAGAGCTGCCTTTAGACTCTCTCTCGCTCCACATATTGTCTAACTGTGAGTCTTGTATCTGTTCATGTCTGCTGCCAGCTGAAGCATCTCTGATGATGACTGAATACGGTACTAATCTATCATTATAGCAGAATATCCTTCTACTGATATCTAATAGGAATCACTCTACTGACTTTTTTTAGACCAGTTGTGTTTGTTATTTTTCTTCATCTTCCAGATCATTATCCATCTTCAGCTCATAATATTGACTCTTTACTCCCTGTTAAAAAAACAATTTATTATTCAGTTTCACAGTTATATGATTAATTGATATAATTGTTTCATTTATAATAAAATGCTTAAATGCCATAAATAGATATTTTGATTTTAAAGAAAAATTTCAGAGTAAAACAAAAATAAATGAATAAAGAAGTATAAAAGAAGCAAAAAAGAAAACGGGCAGACTGGAAGGAAGGAAAGAAGGAAGGAAGGAAGGAGACCCTGCTCTTCCAAAAGTCTTGAATCAGATTCCCAGGAGAAACACGGTACCTCACAACCATCTCTAGTGATAACTGATGCTCTCTTCTGACATAAAGTCATACATGCAGATAAACAGTTCATATGCATAAAATAAACAAGTCTTTAAAGCAAAAAAAGGAAGGAAGGAAGGAAGGAAGGAAGGAAGGAAGGAAGGAAGGAAGG
>JABTXL010006712.1:32269641-32282053 GCA_025134845.1 Neodon shergylaensis
AGGAAGGAAGGAAGGAAGGAAGGAAGGAAGGAAGGAAGGAAGGAAGGGAGGAGGGAAGAAGGGAGGGAGGGAGGGAGGGAGGGAGGGAGGGAGGGAGGGAGGGAGGGAAGGAGGGAGGGAGGGAGGAAGGACTAAGAGGCATGAGCTCTGAAGAGAGATTACTGGAAAAAGTAGAATAGGATTTCTAAAAATAAAATAATTAATATGGAAATTCAAAGTCTAATTTGAAAAAATAGAGGAAAGATTGAGTAAGTTTTGTTAGAATGTCATCAAAATTATTTGAGCTGAAAATCTACCAGAAAATAAATTGAAAATGAAAATAGCTTTAAGAAGGTGTGGAATAGCCGGGCGGTGGTGGTGCACTCCTTTAATCCCAGCACTCGAGAGGCAGAGGCAGGCGGATCTCTGTGAGTTCGAGACCAGCCTGGTCTACAAGAGCTAGTTCCAGGACAGGCTCCAAAGCCACAGAGAAACCCTGTCTCGAAAAAGCAAAAAAAAAAAAAAAAAAAAGAAGGTGTGGAATACCACCCAATAAAATAGACAGTGTGGGAGTTTTGAATATACCGATTATCTAAGTAATTTTAGTATAAATTTATGTTGATTCTTATAGAGATTAATGATAATTAAACTTTTAAATGGCAAACGATTAAAACCAATCATAGAGAAGTAACTTGTCAGACAAACGAAGCAATCAATAAGCCTACAGATTTATTATCAGAAACTTTGCAGTCTTGAGAGCACTGGACTAAAACCTAGACAGCAAAACAAACAAATAAAAAGATGTCTGTCACTCAAATATCAGTTTAGCACTGGGAAATATAAACAAGAGACAGAAAAGCGCAAACATGTTTCATCTGCTCCAGATAATTTTAATCTAGGACAATCCAACTCATTAGTACAGATGCAGACCAGAAAACAACACAAGTTATATGATAAACATTAGTGTCATGAAACTCTTTGTTTACCTTTATGAAACTACTTTTCATTGATGATGGTGTCGCATTGCTCAGATACTGCAAGGCAAGAAAAACATGCCTTTAGGTGATATAATTCACTTTTAGATATAGTTTTACTCATGCCATTCACTTCTAATTGAAAATGAGATAAATGAGATAGTCAGTTTTTTTTTTTTTTTTTTTTTTTTTTTTTTTTTTTTTTTTTTTTTTTAGTTTTTCGAGACAGGGTTTTTCTGTAGCTTTGGAGCCTGTCCTGGAACTAGCTCTTGTAGACCAGGCTGGTCTCGAACTCACAGAGATCCGCCTGCCTCTGCCTCCCGAGTGCTGGGATTAAAGGCGTGCGCCACCACTGCCCGGCACAAGATAGCCAGTTTTGTAGCATTCATTCAGTGCTGTCAAGGATGAGACACAATATTTTTTATCATTAAACTCTATTTCTTGTCTAACTTATTTCAGTTTTTAAAATATAATTGATTCTATTATTCATTAGGAAAGACATGAATAAACGTGTTATTTAAATCATATATAAATATTATCAGCTAACAGGTATTCTTTGAATTCTGAATTTCTCTCTAAATAAATGGCCCACATAGAAGAAAAAGGAAAGCTGACAAAACCATGACCAATGAATATGAAGGGCTTCCTCCACGCTGTTTGTAGGAAGATGAGACGTAATGAGGGGAAGGAAATATAAAATTTTGACTGTGATTTTTTTGTTTTTGTTCTGTTTCCTTAATGTGTTCTTCTTCAAGTAAAAATTAGAAGCACTTAAGTGTAAATAGGTGCATGTGCCTGATCCAAGCATTTCATTAAGATATAACATCATGTACAGCAATTTAATAGGATACTTACTGGGAATTTTTAAACCTTAGTGCTCTGTAATATGAAAAACCACCTTGGCACTTTTTTGGCAAGAAAGTGACTAAGCAGCCCACAGAAATACTTCCTGAGCCAGAAGGGCAAGCCAATATGCTCAGATGACTTTTTAAAATAGAGAAAATGAATTCTAAGTGCTAAAACCCATCTATAAAGTAGTAAAATAATAAGATAACAACTAATATTAATATAGCCTGTTTCCAGAAATTGATTAACTATCATCTTACTGGAAGAAAGGCTCATGGTATCATATGATTTTAATAACACTTTCTCACTTCTATAGTGAGAAATTATTTCCCTAGGCCACCGCTTCATAGTAATATAGTCCATTACATATTAAACCTTCTTGGTATACAAAGAAAAGACTCTCACCTCTATCTATTAACACAATCAATAAGAAGTCCATTGCTTTTTAAATGGTAGCTACACTTATTTCAATATTTCAAGGTGTGAGTTTTACTGTGGCTTCTACAGATCACTTCAGTCATAATTTCCCACTTGAGCGGGTATGAATAAAATTACTTCAAATTACAATTTTAATTTTTTTCTTCTGAATAAGATGAGCTGATCATGTAATTTTCTCAACTTACGAGTGTTTTTTAAGAGAACGAAATGGTAATATAAAGAAAGTGAGAAAACATTAGCAAGAGATTTAGGACAATCTTACGCCATGTGTGTTGAGTTATCTTTAATCCCTACAGTTAGTGATTAAAGGCTGCAGGATCAAGAATTATAAGCCACTTTATGCTCTATGATATATTTTGTCAAAAATCAAAAGAAATATTAAAATAAGAAAATCCTCCACTTTAGTTTTAAAAAGCAAAAACTGTTATGACCTGAGCAACATGGTACTATTTTTTAAAATAGTAGTTATTTTATAGATGACATTGTTTCATAGGATTTTATATACTATATATTGGCATATAAATAGAGGCATTATTATTCTAGAACTTTGGAGTACATTTTCCAACATTGCAATAGTTTACCAGAACATGAAAGAAGAAACTTTAGTACATAATATCCCAAAATAATAAATCAATGAAAACCGATCCCTTTACTCTTCACCTGGGTTAGAAATTTTCAGGATTGGTGATATCTGGCGTCACCCTCTTTCTGATCACCACAGTGCTTCATTTGTAGAAGTGAAAGAGGCTTTATTTCATCCATAAAAAAATGTTATGGTCAACTTAGATAGCTACTGAAACCTAAATTTATGAATTAGATTAGATTTCTATCACTCTTGTTTGTTTAATCACACTTTCTCAGTATGGAGGAGAGATTTGACTCTTAGATTAAAACTCGAGAATAAAAGAGTCGTTAGGAGTAGAACATTTTCTATTTAATCTAGTGATTTGCTTCCCCTGCCTTCTTATTTCTCCCCAGCTGGCCACAAAAACTTAACAGATTTGATAGTGTGATTAAGCGTACATAGGAATTCCAATATGCTACTTGACTTTCATGATCGCAAGTGAAATTGAAATCAAAACCACTGATGCTCTTGCTGGTATGAATGTCCTTGAAGAATGCTTCTGCCTAGGAATCACACAGCAGGGAACCATTCATTCTTCTGCATCTTCATACGTTTTCTTATTTTTTGGTGCCAGCAATATGTTCCCATTTCTCTTTTGAAAGACCATAGGGAGCAAAATTTACAGTTTACCTCTTCAGTGAATGATACTTTAGTTTCTCTCAACTGATAAATTCTTATATATAAACTTTACTACCTATAAACACTAATATACACATATATACAGATGAGACATTGATTTTCCATTCGTTTCCATTTTAGAAGAGATCCTATGACCAGTTTTGATGTTCACAGATATCCAGTCTTGACAGTGAGTTTTGCCTTGCTTCTATTTGTTCAATCTCAACAGATATGAAGAGGGAAGTAGACATACCTATAAAATAGTGTTTGAGTGTCTCATTCTATCTTGTTTTTTAATCTACACAAAAGCATACTTGTACATACACACACAGGACCCACATCATTGACTTTAATCAAGAAGCCATCTGTTGTTTCAGTTCTGCTGCAGCTCTTAGCTGTGTTTAAATAAGTGTCTTTTACTTGAAATTGCAGCCGATTTCCTAGAATGACATACATATGTCTTTTGCTACCTGATGAACCTCATACTATTTCTGTTTCCTCGAGGCTGTGATGACTGAATGGCTTCTTTCATCATAACAACCACCTTCAATCTACTCTGGCTGAGCTCGTGA
This sequence comes from Neodon shergylaensis, assembly GCA_025134845.1. NCBI lineage: Eukaryota > Metazoa > Chordata > Mammalia > Rodentia > Cricetidae > Neodon > Neodon shergylaensis. The sequence goes on from JABTXL010006712.1 coordinate 32,273,694, forward strand.
TCAAGGCTGGTGAGCTAAGATGCAAACAACATGACTGTGTTTTAATGCTCATGATCTGGTGGAGGAGTAAAAAAGTGCTCTTACACCAGCAACTCAAAAGGATTGGACAGGAGTAACATGAAAGAAAGAAAAATAGGGCAGCCTAAAGCACACCTTCGAATAAGGTGACCTGCTAAGAAATGTGAGCGCTAATGATGAAGGCCTGGGTGCTGTAATCAGTGCTGGTGTTAGCATGGCTATTTTTGATATATACTCACAGCCTGATTGTGAGGGGGAAAGACAAGATTTCAAAAACTGCCAGCTCAATTGCCACTGGTTTTAGCTTCCAAAGCACAAGAAGCCTTTACAGATAATGCAATAATTCTCCATTATGTCCTCTTATGTATGTGTGCCAGCCATTCATGTACATCAAGGCCAGTAATTGTTCAAAAGTTAACTCTTAAAAGAGCCAGTGTGTACACTTTATTATAATCACTTGCTTGTCACTTTAACTTGTTTCACTGAATTTATTAGTGAGCTGCCATTCGGTTCCTAACTGATTCTACATACAGAGAAAATAATAGGCAGATCAGAATCAAATGCTAAAGCAATGTTTGTGGGGATTGAAAACTGTCGCGACCACCCTAGTCCCGCAAGGAATGACACGACCACTGGAGCTCTTCTTGCAGCAGTTTTCAGAACTTTATTCAAAGCAATCTATCTCCTTCTCCTTGTCTTTCTCTCTCCTCTCTCTCTCTCTGGGCATACCTCTCCCAGCCCTAAAGTAGGCATGGGCTGCCAACCCCGAACTGCCAGGTGGGCACTGCCCATAGGTTCACGCATATGCAGGCAGCTGATGATCATTGTGTGATCATAGCGTAGGTCAGACTTTAGCCATAGGAGTTGATTATACATCTCCATCAGGTGTGACACCACGCAGCTCGCCACAGAAAACCTCTTTTCAGCACTTGGCATGTGATGTATCTGAGGAAAAATGACAGAGACCTTGAAATGACTAGCATTTTCTCATTGAGCTAATTTTTTTTTCTTTTATAGATTTACTCATTAAAGTGTGCTTCTTCAACTTCAGTCACTTTTGAAAAGCAAAGGAACAAAATGCATTCAAAATGCAGGTTCAAAGCCTACAATGTTATATACAGCATTTAAATATAAAGATTCTCATCTTTAAATGATCTATGTGATAATAGTCTCCCATTTCAAAAAAAAAAACCACAAAAGTACAAAGAACAGAAACAAACTAAACCAACTGAAAAACATCAAGCATTTCCTCAGGTCCCTTAAATGTAGCTTCTTTGCTTGGGTGCTATTTTGTTTCCTTTGTGAGCACTATTGGCTTACCCAGAATCTTGTACAATTTTAGGGGCTTTATGAAGGCAGAGGAATCAAACAAAATTACTCTTCACTTAAATGATTCTCGGGTATTTTAACATGTCATTTTATAAGTAGTTAAGGCGGCCTGCTTTGCAACTTAGAGTGAATAAAGCGATCAAGCCCACTGTAGTGGGGGGGGTGCAGTCTTGGCTCAGGTTGAAGTCCTGTGGTGGGGAAGGGGTTTTGGCCAATGGAAAACTTCTGACCACCAATTAGATTGCACTAAAGTGGCCCCGAACATCTCAAGGTGTCTTTACTTAAACTTAAACAGAGTTTTTCATAACAGGGTTACATGTACAGCTTTATTATTGGCTTCTATTTCTGACTTTAAGAACTACATCACTACTTACAGAATACATCATGATCAGTTTGAATGCCCCCATTGTCCCTCTTTATGCTTCCCCAAGTACACCTTTCCATCCCCTGAATAACCTTCTTCTAGACATAGAGTCCAGCATTTTTCAGGCTTAACTAAACATCGAGCCAGACACACCCTGTTCTTGCAGCACATAAGTCAGCTGGCAGCTGCTTGAGGTTACAAAGTTAAAAAGTAGTAGACATGGTACAATGCTTTAAGGACAACAGTATTCAAAACCAGACAATTCTTTCATGTCTGCAAGATATATTTTTATACAGGTCCCTTTCCTATAAGAGGGTCCCATGGCTCAATCTCTCTGTCTGGCAGACTTTTCCAAAGTACTGTTTTCCCATCTTATTATACCACACTTCTCCCACCAATATAAGCTCCAGTGTATCATGAAGATGGATGTCTCCACCCATATTTTACATTGTATTATTCTCATTAGAATATACTAGATATTATCGTTGACTCTATACAATTGGTGCTCATGGAGCTTATTATCAACAGGAATACTCTATGTGTATTCCTGAGTCCTTTTCCCTATCATGTGTATGCATGCCCTGTTCTCCTTTCCAGAACTCTGAGACATGGTTAATGCTCCAAGGGTTGTTCCCTCATATATACCTAACTACCTCTAGTGAGGCAGAAAAGCCCCCCAGAATTCGGAGTTAGTAAGTCCAAATAAGAGATTTGAGAAACATTATCCTCCTGTGGAAGATTATGGAAAAATATATGAAAAGAATAGAATTTTTAGGAAAATTAAAGTTATTGTAACTGTGGTGGACAAAATAAAACTAAAAAACCATCCAGAGAATCACCAAAATAATGATAAAGAAAAGATCCCACAAAGTACATGAATTTTGCAGATTCCCAGACTTTCCCATGGACTACTTACTGGTCTTTGTCAAGTAAGAGTCCTTTTCCACAGGTGCCTTGCCCCCATGGAAACCTATTGACAGGTAGTCATATGCTAACCTGAGGCTAGGCTGCACAGCTCCCAACAGCCTACACAATGCAGAGAAGAGTAGAAATAATGTAGTAGAATCAGTTTTCTTCTGACTTTCTTTTCTGTTGAGAATAAAATGGTAATAGAAAGTGCATTCGTTTCCAAACTCTGGATCTTCTAACTGATATTATTAAAAAATGAATTCAAAACCACAATTTTATAAAAGCTACTCTAATTAGACTCTGTGTACAAAAAGAAAAGGAGAGGGAGGAGAGAAAGAGAGAGAGAGAGAGAGAGAGAGAGAGAGAGAGAGAGAGAGAGGAAAAAAGAAATGAAATGAAGAAAGGATCATGGAAAGTGAAGGAGAAATTTGAAAAGAAGAGGAGGCCCAAGTAGAAGAAGGGCTGGGGAGAAGAGAATACTGGGGGAAGAATATGATCACTACATTGTGTCTACATATGACATTGTGTCGACATATGACATCATCAAAAATATTAAATTCACAGGACAGGCTCCAAAGCCACAGAGAAACCTTGAATCGAAAAACAAAAAAAAATATTAAATTCAAAAAGGAATCGATGATTTAAATAAGAAAAATTGATTTCAGAATACTGCAATAATAAAGTCAGTACCAAGTCAGTATTTTGAAGCTCTATAACTTATATGCATGTAAATGCTCAAAGATTATCACAAGTTGATACCCTTCATGTAACAACCATAAAAGCCATATTTAAATGTTTCATTATTTATATCTAGAACCCTTTCCCCAATGTGTGCTTGTTTTCCAACAGAGACACTATCCTGATGTAATAACTAAAGTTGGTTGTCATCTTAGCTGGATGTGGAATGAACTGAAGTCCAATAATCTAGGTATTTATGTGAGGGACATTTTCCCCCCACATAACATTTTCAATTCTCCTGGAGTTTTACATATTATTGTGATCACAAGATCACAATCCCTTTGCAGTCCTTCCATGTCTGCCTCCCTTGTCATTTCCCCAAAGAAGTAATAAAACAAAATAAAAAAAAAACAAAAATCTTCTTTGTGTTATCTATATATCCACTAGAGCATGGTCAAATTCTTAATGGTGTGTGTCTTAAATAAAACTGAGCCCTTCACCTCCCATACCTCTGCCAGAAGCCATTTGGGGAGAGCTATAGCTCTGCATTTCCATCACACCAAGGCTGACCCAAGGTAGTGGGGCTCACTGACTCTGGAGCCTGCATAGGACCAAAGTAGGCCCTCTGAATGTGAACGGCATTTGTGCAGCTTGGGCAGTTAGTGGAGCCGCTGGTCATGGAACCAGTATTTATCCCTAGTGCATGAACTGACCCTTTGAAGTACATTCCATAAGGAGGGATACCCTGCTCAGCCTAGTTACAGGGAGGAAGACCTTGTTCCTTTCTCAAATGATGTGACAGGCTTTGTTGATTCCCATGGGAGGCATCACCTTCTCTGCAGAATAGATGGGAGTGAGGTGGGGAGAAAGTGGAGGGAATTGGAGGACAGGAGAGAGAGGGAACAGGGATTGGTATGTAAAAATAAAAAAAAAAATTTAAAAGAGAGGTGTTTTTGGTGACTTCCTGTCTGTGCTGTTGCTCTTTTTTATTTTTTATTTTTTTTAACTAGGGGTGCAGTTTCGGGAGGGAGTAGATGTTGTAACTGAAGTCTTACATGTCTTGCTCTTCACAGTCAGTGGGAGCACAGATCATGGGCCACCGCTCTGTTTCTGATGATAGCACGGACCATGAATATGGCCTTCTATTGTTGTAGGACCACACACCCAGACATTCTTCTTGGTGGCAGCGCAGGCCTAGATATTAACAAGGCTTCATGGGGCAACATCAATATGGCCCCAGGCAGCAGCATTGCCCTGGGAAGCCATTGTGACTTTGGGCTGGAGTATATACCACAGACCTCTGAGTGACCTTTGGCGGTAATGTGCATCATGGACATCAACACAAGCCCTGGCTGCAGCAGTACCTTAGACATAGATGTGGTCCTTGGAGTGATCTCAGACCCACATCCTTGTGGTATCTGCATCACCATGGTCTCAGGTGGCACTGCAGGCCACTTGTACCAATATGGCCCTAGATGGTAACATATGCCATAGACATTATCCCAGGCTACACAATTGGGCTTCACTGCATAAAGCACAGGTGATCATAGGCCCAGATGGCTCACCCTTTTGCTGATGGCTTCACAAGAGATCCTCTGTGAGAATCAGTCGATATGCAAAAGGTAGTGGGCCCAGCGCCTTGCGAGCTGGGTTTGCCTCCATCAGAAGGCATTCCTTCTGGTGGATCAGCCTTCCGCCTTATCAGCTGAACTTTCACTGCATGATTCCTGCCGACCACAGCACTGTCAGTATGCCCTCGCTGGGGAACTTTCTTACTTAGATTATTTTAATCAGGAAATTCCACCCTAAATTTGAGTGTCACAATGTTAGAACTTAAAAGGTGAATAATAAAACAGTAATTTTTGATTATTGCATCAGGATTCCACAATGTCACCATAGGCAGCTTCAATCTTATTATATAAAACAGGCTAGCTGAAAATGGACATAAATCTGTTGGTCATACCAACCACGTGATGCATTAAATACATGTGCAACCATGTCAAGATCAATAACCATTTTTGTCTCTGTATACTAACAATGATCATTAATAACAAATGAAAAATATACATATTTTCTGAAAATGAAAGAAGATAAAAGTCTAACAAATTTCAGGAGTTTTATGGTAAATATTACAAAATTCTGATAATTTAAAGAATATAGGAATATTATTCCGACAAATGTTCAACAAGCTTTTACATGTTAAATTTTGCGTTGATTAGACTTTCTGAACCTTAAAGATTTCTTTGACAATATGAGAAAATAATGTGCCCATTGTAAGGTGTATTTTCTATAGCTATAGTAATCAAACTACAAATTGGCAGAGATACTGATACAAGAAATGGACCAATGTTAGCATACCCAATTAACTTTTATATGAAATCCAATAAAAATATGAAAGAATGCCTTCAAAAGTAAATAACACTAAAGATACTAACAACAACAAAACCTTCAATTGTCTCACAATTTTTACAGTCAACAAATTTAACCAGAGACTTAAAAGTTCAACATACTTAGTAATCAGAGAAATGAAAATCAAAACAACTCTGAGATTCCATCTTATACCTGTAAGAATGGCCAAGATCAAAAACACTGATAACAACTTATGCTGAAGAGGTTGTGGCGAAAAGGGAACATTTCTGTGTTGTTGGTGGGAGTGCAAGCTAGTACAGTCCCTTTGGATGTCAGTGTGGTGATTTCTCAGAAAATTAGGAAACAACCTTCCTCAAGACCCAACAATACCACTTTTGGGTATATATCCAAAGGATGCTCAATCGTGCCACAAGGACATGTGCTCAGTTATGTTCATAGCAGCATTGTTTGTCATAGCCAGAACCTGGAAACAACCTAAATGTCCCTTGACTGAAGAATGGATAAAAAAAAATGTGGTAATTTACACAATGGAGTACTACACAGCCCAAAAAAGATGAAAATGGATGGAGCTAGAAAGACTCATTTTGAGTGAGGTAACCCAGACCCAGAAAGACAGTTATCTTATGTACACACTCATAAGTGGTTTTTAAAAATAAAGCAAAGTAAACCAGCCCACAAATCACAATCCCAGTGACCTAGACAACAATGAGGATGATAAGAGAGACACACATAGATCTAATCTACATAGGAATAGAAAAAGATAAGATCTCCTGAGTAAATTGAGTGCATGGAGACCTTGGGAGAGGGTTGAAGGGAGGAGAGAGGCAGGGAGGGGAGTAAAGAAAAATGCAGAGCTCAATAAAAGTCATTAAAAAAATAATAGTATTAACAGACTTGTCATTGGTGTTTGCTCGGATTGATAGCTTTTTAGATGCTTACTAGACTTTTATATATTTTATGTTTATTTTTAAATATTTTTTCATTGATTGATATGTTTACATGAAGATTATTATTATGCCTTTGTTCATTGGAAGATTTTAATGATTGTAAAAAGCTCTCTGAATATTTTGATTATTCATTATTTATATACTAAAATATATTTCTTACCCTATCATGTTAAAAATTTTTTTAAAAAATTAAAAATTATAGGAGACTGTCTTCCAAGTTTAAGACTTAGTAAAGAGTCTTCAATTTGGTAAGGGAAAAGAATCCATAAAATGTATTGGTTTTCAGTTTACTTATACTAAAATTTTGGTTTTATAAAATATTGTTATGCAAAAAGAAGACAAGCTTTGAATAGGGAGAAATTCTTTTCAAAACACATTTCTTACAAAATATTGTTGCCTTCAATTTTAACATACATAATAATTAGATCTGTATTGTTTTAAGAAATACAATCAAAATTGTTCATATTACTGGAGTGGAGATATAAATGCCAATAATTTTTTTATATATATTAACATGCTTAGATAACAGAAATTAGCATTTAAATGCTAAAAGAACATGATCCACTCTTAGAATGGCTAAAGTAAAATTATCACTGCACCAAAGGTAAGCAAAGACATAGGGCATTCAGCCTCATACATTCCTGTATGAAAAGAAAAGTGCAGTCACTCTGCAAAAACAGATGAATTTTCTTAAAATATGAATATGGAGTAATCAAAACTAATGAACAATTTTGGCAATACGAATGTTCTAAGTTGTATCTTCTGATGCCAATGTCCTTGTGTGAAATCAGTCTCTAATATAATAAGGTATCAAATTGTGAGTGGCTCAGGCCATCAACCCTCTGTGTCATGGCTTATAGATACATGTAAATCTACAGTACTCTTAGACTAAAAATGTAGGTCATTAATGGGAGGGAAAATGAGGAAGGAGGAATTTGTAAGGGTGTGGATGTTAATACACTCAAAGAATATTATATAAAAGGATGAAAATGTTCTTATAGAACATGGTGAATAAATGCAAATTACTAATAAAAGAAAATTTTAGGTTCTGTTAAAAAGAAATGAAACTTAGGCATAAAACCTATTTCATATACCTTTTAAGGAAACACTTATACATATTTTGATTTGAGTTCTAATTTGGGGTACATTAATATGGTTGAAGTGAGGGAAAGTGATTGCAACTCTTACATTCAATATCTCCATCAAGTCACAGATAGCCAACTAATTGGAGAATATTTATAGCAGAACTGTATTCTTTGATTGTCCTGAGTTTCTTTCATGAATTTTAATAACATTACCTGGCTTTGCTTTTAGTGCACCTTCAATATGGAGAGCTGAATATCCTGAATACAAATTCTGACAATTTCCATTAATCATTAAGTAAGATGCTTTTGTTAGAACTTGTGTCAGTACTTTTGATTTTTCCATTTTTGAGGTTATAAGTGCATCATGCCTCCCTTCTTTTTTCTTCCTGAAAAATGTCCCATATACTCTCCTTTCTCTCTTTCAAATCCATGACCTATTTTTTGCATTAACTGTTATTACATGCATATATATGTGTATGTGTGTGTGTGTGTACACACACACACACACATACACATAAAATCAGCTCAGTCTGTATAGTCTTACTTATATGTATCTCTTTAGTGCTGACTGTTTGGTACTGGGTAACCAACTGAAGCGTGTTTCCTGTGAAAAGGCTATTTTTCCATTCTCTGCATTCATTAGATGTCTGTAGTTCTTTT
>JABTXL010006712.1:32282063-32322207 GCA_025134845.1 Neodon shergylaensis
AGATTTGTAGAGTACAGTCTCAGTGGATGATACATGCATAAAACAATCCCACAGCAAAGTCTCAAGCAATATTATGGAAGAGGGAGTGAAGGACTTTAAAAGACAGAAGATCAAGAAGTTTGCTGTGACATTGTATCTCCTAGTAATATCAGAATATGCACACTTAAAGTGTCACAAATATGACTAACTAAACATGAGATGAACAAAATGTCACCAATATACATGTTGGTTCTTTTGAAGGCATCATAATACAAGAAAATATCTATAAGCAGATATTCTTGTTTAATAATCTGCTATTGAGCCGGGCGGTGGCGGCGCACGCCTTTAATCCCAGCACTCGGAAGGCAGAGGCAGGTAGATCTCTGTGAGTTCGAGACCAGCCTGGTTTACAAGACCTAGTTCCAGGACAGGCTCTAAAACCATAGAGATACCCTGTCTCGAAAAACCAAAAAAAAAAAAAATCTGCTATTGAAGGCTGGGGTTGCACGCTGAGGCAAAAGATCCTGAGGTCAAGGCTACTCATCCTGCATACAGAGAAAAAATATCACCTTGTTGCTATGGTAGACATCATCACCCTTTCATATTTCATCATTAATGTAATATGATTTGTTCCCCATTTCATGTCAGAAGAGGTTCTATGAAACTGGTATTTATCAGAGTTCAACTTTCAAATTGTCTTTATATTTTCAGACAATTTTTAAAAGTATGATTAACCTATATGCTACATATAGTTCTATAAAAAGGCGAGAAAACAAGCATGGAGGCCATTGTACTCATGACGTGTAGTGATTGGGGTATCCTTGGTTTGAGTATCCTGAAAAATTCTACAACTGTATTAGACATTACATTATTCTACTGGGATTTATTTTAATGTCTAATTCGAAAGTATTGTCATATGTCTAAAAAGTATTGGTTCATTTTTATAACTAGTTATCCAAATCAGACTGACCTCTAGAATTACTTCAGTATGTTGGAAACATTTAAAATAGAAAACAATGCTGAAAATAGTTCAAATATTGTTCTTGATCTCATATAGGCTCAAAATTTGAAAGAAATATCCCTGGAGATTTTTCACTTACCATTTTAAATTCTGAATTGTTTCACACTAGCAAGCAAACTAACTTAGATCATTGGTTGATACAGATTCTCGCTTCAGAACGCCAAATCTTCTGTGGCTACAGATATATTTTTATCACTAAATGACCTTGGTCACTCATTGCTGAGTACCCTAATTGTCATCAGAGAGCCTTCATCCAGCAAGTGATGGAAGCAGAGGCAGAGACCCATAGCCAAGCACTGAGACGAGCTCAGGGAATCCTGTTGAAAAGAGAGGAAGGATTGTATGAGTCAGGGGTTCAAAGTCATCAGAATGGAAACCACAGGGAAAACAAACCTCGGTTTATAGTAGCTCATAGAATCTGAACCAAAAGCTGCGGAGCCCAACTAGGCCTTCTAAATATATGTCACAGTTGTGTAGTTTGGTCTACTTTTGGGAGCAGGGCCTGTCCGTGACCCTTTAGCAGGCTTTTGGGAACCTATTCCTCATACTTGGTTGTTTTACCAAGCCTTAATTCAGAGGGGAGGAGCTTGGTTGTACCTCAACTTAATATGACATGCTTTCTTGACATCCACGGGCGGCCTATCCCTTTCTGAACAGAAACAGAGGAGTAGATTGGGATGGGGCAGTGGGGAGCTAGAGGGAGGGAGTGAGGGAAAAGAGGGAGGGTAAACTGCAGTCAGGATTTAAAATAAATGAGTAAATTTAATTAATAAGAAAGTAACATCACGGCAGGAATGCCATAGCCACAGGAGAGATGAATTTACCAATGAGAGCGGCACAAACAGGGTGAAAGTAATTTCTTCTCCCATGTTCTCTTGGCTTCTGTTTATAGGTCTAAATGACTTATTTTTTATATTTGGTCAGTATCATCATGCATGTTTTATATTTTATTTATATCACTATAACTTATAGCAAGATAATATTTATCTCTATCATGAAAATAAACAAATGTGATAATGTGCATTCCAGTTTTATTCATGATTTTGGAGCAATGCAATTCAGTTTTTAAATACAAATTTTGGTGTTACCTCCTGTCAGTTTGTGATGTGATTTATCGCACTGAAGGAGGTTCCCCTTTTCTCCTGGTTCCCTATGGGCTTAATAATACAAAGACAGGGGAAAAGAAGGAAAGCAGTCTGGCTTCAAAAAGGTTAAGGCTATTGAATCAGACTGACCTTAATAAGAGACTCATGGAGCAGTTCACCTACTGGTAATGAAAATGAAATCTCTGCTTAGCAAGCTTGGCAGCTGTCAGCTCACTTTGAGCTGTAACAAGCCTGCTGATATTCATGTGACCCACACTATGAAGAAGATAGCCTGACTGCACCGAAAGATAGTCAGTCCTGAAAATTGCTCCGAGAGATAGCAGCCGTGAGCATGCTTCCACTTTAAAGGGGGCTGTGGCTCTGCTTACGATGCCGCTGAGACACTGTATCAGAGCAATTCATTATTCATATTTCTCATTACTTGCCAGGAATGCTGATGTCTGTGTTCCACCGAGTCCTTCTAACTTGTTTCTACCCCTGATAAGTGAAGACTATGATGGAAGCTACTTTAAGAGTGGGAAGAGCTAAATGTCTACGGTGAAGGGAACAATCTACAAAATCTAAATTCATTGTGACTATGTTTTTATAGGGCACTTCAAGAAGCAGTTATGAAAAAAAGAAATGTAGTTCAAGAATAAATTAAATCTGGCCCTAGGACAGCATAATTGATTCCATAATTTCTTCTTCAAATTAAAACACCCTTTGAAGATGTCAGTTTAAGTCGATCATCCTTTTCCCTCGTACTTGCTGTCTGGCTGATAAGCATGAAAAATGCTTCTGGCTTGAAAGTGATCCAAAAGATCATTTCAAAGAAAACTATTACTCAAATGGGTTTGAAGAAAAAAGTAACACATACACGAACATTCCACATGCACATATTTAGACACATGCAAACAACTTGTTTCATTTTTAAATTGTGAAACAATGCTAAAGGCATGCCCAGATTCTGAGGCACAAGTCCTAGTTCTACAGGCTTTACTCTAACGAAGTGGTTCTTAAACTGTGGGTCATAACCCCATTGATCAATGAAGATTCTTTCACAGGGGTTACCTAAGACCAGAAGACACAGATATTTACATTACGATTCAAAACAGTAGCAAAATTACAGTCATGAGGTAGCCATGAAAATAATTTTATCATTGTGGTCACCACAATGTGAGGGACTGTATTAAAGGACTGTAACATTAGGAAGGTTGAGAATCACTGTTCAAGAACATGAGTGTGTGTGTGTGTGTGTGTTTGTGTGTGTGTAATGATGTGTACGTATTTGTATGTTCATGCATGCATCTCTTTGTGTGTGCATGTATATGTGTACAGGTTTAAGTTTGTTCATGCATGTATGTTTTGTTCATGTATATATATATATATATATATATATATATATATGTATATAAGCACAATGTGTGTGCATGCTTATTTTCAAGTGTTTTAAATAATTTTTCTGTCAATTTGAAAAAAAAATAATTCAGAAGGCTACTTCCCCTTGACTCTTATCTCTAAAAGATATTATACCTGGTTTTAAATTAGTGATACTTGACAAAGCAATAATACATTTTAAATATTATAAGCGAATTTGGGGAAGGTATGAAAGAGTTATGAAAAGTGTATTGGTAAATACGACCAAAACACACTGAATAAAATACTCAAATAATTAGTAAAATTTTATACTAATATATATATTAGTTGTAGACTGGATTGCATCGCAACCCAATTTCTGAAGTCCTGACCTCCATTTTGATGACATCAGTAGGTGGGGCCTTTAGAAGGTATTTAGGATAGCAGGGTACAGTCATCATGAACAGTCCCATGTGGAGGAATTATTTCTACAAGAAGGGACATTTATTTTTCTCTTTCTCCTCTGTAAGAATGCAAAGGAAGACTTTCATTGATAAAGCCTGGTGAAGTCCACCATGATGTTGGTTTTATAGCCTCCAGGCAGTGAGAAGTGTCTGAAAGTTTTGGCTATTCAACCTGTAGTGTTGCATTAGGACTACCTGAGCAGATGAACACGTGAAAGGAAACCATTTACTAAATGGTTCTATTTTATGAAGGTAATTGCAAATAAGTTTGCACCTGAGTAAGACTGTCCTTTCCTACTTAGAGCTCAAAATAATGGTATTCGAATTGTGCTATTAAAGTCTGCTCATGTGTGTGTGTGTGTTCTTGTACTGAGTCTAATTAGGACTATAAGAACTAATATCAGAAAGGTTAACTTGGAAATTAACAGCTGAAGCAAGACAAAATTACCATCTTTGTCACAGTCAGAGTCAGGTGCACTGTCCTTAGCAAATGGCTTCGAAACAGTCATTTCAATCTGCTAGCTCTCTGTTTCACACCCTGCCCTCCATATCTCCATTTGTGTACATGTGTGTGCATATAATATAACATGTGTGTGCATATAATATAGTGTATGTGTGTAATATTATCAAAATTCAATTTGGATGCATTCCTAGTATTCAAATCCATTTTATACATGTGCAACTTAAAATTGGCACTTAAAACTGACTATATTCCTAAAGCATAACTCCCTGTAAATTACTTTCTTCTGCATGTTTATTAAATTATGTCCATAATGGATATAGTTGCAATTTAATTGTGGGACCAAACACATGATTTCTTAATCAACTCTTATCTATTGATTTTGGTGAAATAAACAAGGAAACATTTATTCTTTTCAGAGCCTACATTTTATTCATTTACTTAGTTAATGACAAAAGACACAGCCACTCCAAGCTGGAATATGAGTTGCACTGTCTCACGTGTTAACTCTGATTGGCAATAATTTAAAAACAGTAAGTCTATACCACCCTTAGTATTCATAGAAGACTGAGTATAGAATCTTTGTGGACACCAAAATCTACACATGCTTAGATTTGCCATAACAATTGATGAAGAATTTAAATAGAATTTGGGTGCAGCTTCCTTCTTCTTGAAATCATGTCTTAATTACGTATAACACACAGTGAAATACATATGCTGTGCAATTCTTTTTGTACCACTGAAGAAATAATGAAAAATAATGTCTGTTCATGTTTAGTAAAGAAGCAATTAACTGCAAGCATTTTAGTCTGCACTAGGTTAACTGTGTAGATTTGGAAACTGAAGATGCTAAGTACCTGCTATTTATTGATTATTTTTAAACACCAATGACAGCTTTTCATGCCCTAAAATTTTATTTTTATTCTTGTAAGCATGTCAAATTCCAAGTTACTTAATCACTGTTTATACTAAAACATTGATAGAATTAAAAAATTATGCAAAATATGTAGAAGTTTTTAAAAAATTGGAAGATAGATAGATAAATAGATGTTGGATAGATTTCTAAGTTACCTCAGCAGAGAAGAAAACAAAAATCAAAGTGGTTATATATCAGATATTTTTCTTGTCAACTAAGATGCCCCTACATTGACAAGCGAGTTATATTCTTGTTGAGCTCTTTCTACTATCAGAGGCATAGATTATAAAGTTATTGCTTCTTTAAATAGTATATCTGAGTAAAAATATGTTGCTTTTTTATTATTAAGAATTAAAAGATTAATTTAATTAAAATAATGCAAATTTCCAAATATTGATGGTGAAGAATTTTTAAAATACTAAAAATCTTTCTATTTGTAAAATCCAATTTCGATACAACATTTTAAAATTTATGATTATTCTATTCATACTTCAGACTTCACACGTAATGTGAAATTGATTAAGAAACTTAATTTTTTCAAAATTTAACTGAATTTTTATACAAATATATAGTCACATCCTCTTAGAAGCCTTAAAAGTATTGAAAATTAATTTTTGAGGCTACTGTGGTAAACTGGGGAAGAAAGAGTAAAGAATATTAGCTAGGTTCCTGGCTAAAATAGCTAGAGTGAGTTTGATTGATATGGAAGATAATCAAAGAGGTAGAAGTTGAATGTTTGTTAAAAAGCAAAACAAAACAAAACAAAAACAAGAAAACAATTTCTGAATAGAATTGTTTTATTGGGGAATCAATACATGATTTGTTATGTTGAGGTGAGAGACTGATAGATATCACTTTGTACAACTGTGCTTGTGACTTTAATGTGCCTTGTGAAGTAGAGTCAGAATGGATTTCCAAAACAGTCTGGTGGATATTAAATGATATAAAAATTGGACATCCCTTCACAAGAGAAATGACTTTGAGAAATCTCAGTCTGGCCAAGCTCCTCTTTTTGTAAAATGAGGATAATAATTATACGCTGTACAAAGGTTAAGTGAATCGATTGCTGAGTTTAATTTCTGAATATCGCTTACTCCATTGTCAATTGTATTCATGTATAATGATGTGAGCGATGTGACTATGCTTTTCATTGATACAGGAAGAATCCACCCAAGTAGAAAGCATCTCTAGTGAATTTCCAATGCACATTGGGTTTCTCCTGGGATATTGCTTCATTTGTGCATCCTAGTAAACTCCATAGGGCACTCTAAGCCCCTTAAGTATAATATTCATGAGAGATTAAGATGCAAAATCAAAAGTAAGGTATTGGTGACTGAGGTCATGGAAATATAAAAAATACTCTACAATATATCTTGAGTATGAAAGAGAAAAGAAAGAACATGGTCAGAACACCAGGGAAACAAAAGAAAATGACAGAATGGGGACAGTGGTTTCATAAGATAGATTGGAGCAAGCCACAGAATGGGTACTAGAGGAAGCAAAGTCTCTGGTCATATGAAGACTATAATCCAATCTGTAAATGACTTAAAATATGAAGGAATGAAGGACTGAGGCCTCTTCATCCCACTTAGTTGAATAAATTGATAAATGAGAAGATTGTTTCCCCATGGAAGAGGTGGGGAATGTTGATTGACAGTCTGGGGTAGGGATGGAGTTGAAATGTGAATGATGAATGTTGAGGAGTTGTGGTAGAAAGAAAAGAAACAGAGGGAAAGGAAGGGTTTTATTTTCCTCTGATAAACAAATGTTGATTATTCCAGTTCATTTGTACTAGATTAGATTTGTTGCTCCTATGTCTCTGTGATCCATTATCTGACACTACCAATTTGAGTGAGGTGAAGTACATTTGGCTCACACTTCAGAGGACATCATACAGAATGTTCCGCATGACATTGTGATTTGGTTCATGGTAGTGGGAGCTTGTAACTTCTTCCCATCAGGACTGACCAAGAAGCAGAGTTCTCAGAATGTATGTGGAGTCAAGGAGTAAGACCCCCAAGTCTTGACCAAGGCCTATCTATGGCAGGCAGCCTTCTACTCCAAGGTAAAGACAGCTGTTGTAGCTGAGAAAGCAAACCTTCCAAGCCCATCAGTCTGTGGAGGTATTTCACATTCAAACTGCATTATGGAACTAGATTTTACAGAATTAGAAAGAACATGCCAAAAACATAGAAGGGGGAGTTGCTACAAATCTCTGAGTGTGGGAATATGGTCCAAAGCAGAAATGTAAAGATCAGTTTTAGGTAAAAGACTTTTTTATGGTGATTAAAGAGACAGAAATCGCATCCTATGTAAAATGAGAATAAGTTCAAAACTTACAGGGAAAATGGGACGCCTATGAAAAATAAGTCACCAATCAAATTCAAAGTTGAGATTTAAATACATGGGATAGAAATTGTACTGTTACCATGTAGAGTTCTTGATGATGTTTATTTTCTCTGCCTCTTAAAAAAATTAAAAGACAGGAAATATCTTAGTGCAATTGGCAGCAGTGGAGAAATTCTCACACATGGGAAACAAGAGCAGAGACAGAATCAGCTGGTGAAGAAAGGCCTTTTTTAAGGAGGAAAATATGCACACACTCAGCCACACACACACTCATACAGAGAGAGAGAGACAGAGTCGGGGGCAGAGGGAAACACAGAGACTGAAAGAGAAAGAGAGAGGGAGAGAGAGAGAGAGCCTCCACAAAGCAGAAAGAAAACTCCAGAGAAATCAAAATATGGTATCTCTTTGAGGGCTGACTGTTTATAAGTCTCAGAAGAACCTTCAAAGGGTTTAGACTTTAATTTAGAGTTGGTCAAATTGAAGAAAGTCAGGATGGCTGATTGGCTTAAAACTGTAGTATAAACATGTCTTTGAACTTGTTGAGCCAGTCCATCAGTAGGATCTCCTGTGGAAGAAACCAGCTAAGCCTGTTCTGTAAATTGTCAAGTTTTTGCCTCAAGTCAAGATGGTAATGTAGAAAGCTAGCCAGCTTGGAAATTCACCATCTTTATTCCATGGTCATAGCACACCTCCCTCTCTGTTTACCAGTCAGGAAATCTGCCTAACTCCTGGTCCTGTATTTCCAGTAAGAAAAATTTCATCAAGGTAACACAAGATGTTTACAAATGATAACAGGACCCTTAGTCACAAGTACAGAAACCTATACAAACCAATTAGAAACAGTTGCTTCTCTGAGCATCTTGCTTGTACTTGAGATGCATAGCAGGGATTTCAGCACTCACCTCTTACTTGCCTCATTTGGTGGCTACCTCTACATTGCCCAAGGACTGTACAATATTATATTTTGTTCCTAAAAGGACCCGTCCATGTCTGACTTATTTCTTTGTTGCTGGCTAAAAATTCCTCATTTCTGGAGTCAGACTTCAGCTTAGGTATCAATTCACCTTCTTGTCTGATTCACTTTTTATCCAGACTATTTTATGTCAAAATCAATCTATTTTGCTGGTCATCTGGTCAGCACTTCAATCTATTCTATGTGATAAATAACTCTTGGAATGGAGAGGTTGGTATCATGTTAACGTAAAATTTTTCACTGCTGACAGGAAACCAGTGCTAAAGATTTTCAATATGTCATCTCCCTTGTAATACGGCTAATAAAACAGTGCTTGACCTAATATGTTTAATCATACTTAGGTGGCTGACAAACTTTGGTATCAATGTTAGAATCTTATTTCTCAGTGATATTCTCTAAGCATTTCTTCACACTGACTTTCTTCTTTCCTTTCTTTAGAATAGTTGAAATGTTATATTTTATAGTATAAGAATCAACTATCGAATTATAGGCTCAATGTCCTTTATTTATGGCTAGAAACCAAATATGAGTGAGTACATCCCATGTTCCTCTTTTTGGGTCTGGCTTACCTCACTCAGGATACTGTTTTCTATTTCCATCCATTTGCATGCAAAATTCAAGAAGTCATTGTTTTTTACTGCTGAATAGTACTCTAATGTATATATATTCCATACTTTCTTCATCCATTCTTCCATTGAAGGGCATCTAGGTTGTTTCCAGGTTCTGGCTATTACAAACAATGCTGCTATGAACATAGTTGAGCATATACTTTTGTTGTAAGATAGGGCATCTCTTGGGTATATTCCCAAAAGTGGTATTGCTGGGTCCAGGGGTAGGTTGATCCTGAATTTCCTGAGAAACCACCACACTGCTTTCCAAAGTGGTTGCACAAGTTTGCATTCCCACCAGCAATGGATGAGTGTACCCCTTTCTCCACAACCTCTCCAGCAAAGGCTATCATTGTTGTTTCTGATTTTAGCCATTCTGACAGGTGTAAGATGGTATCTTAAAGTTGTTTTGATTTGCATTTTCCTGATCGCTAAGGAAGTTGAGCATGATCTTTTTTTTTTATCATAAAATTTCATCTTTATTATCTACAATATTTTTTTAGATTCTTTTTTTTATTGAAAAAAAAATCCCTGCTTCCTCCCAGCCTCCCATTTCCCTCCCCCTCCTCCCGCTCCTCTCCCCCTTCCCCCCCACTCCTCTCCCCCTCCCTCTCCAGTCTGAAGAGCAGTCAGGGTTCCCTGCCCTGTGGAAAGTCCAGGGTCTTCTCCCCTCCATCCAGGTCTAGGAAGGTGAACATCCAAATTGGCTAGACTCCCACAAAGCCAGAACATGAAGTAGGAACAAAACCCCATGCCATTGTCCTTGGCTTCTCATCAGCCCTCATTGTCCGCCATGTTCAGAGAGTCCAGTTTTATCCCATGCTTTTTCAGTCACAGTCCAGCTGGCCTTGGTTAGCTCCCAATAGATCAGCCTCACTGTCTCGGTGGATGGGCTCACCTCTCGTGGTCCTGCCTTCCATGTTCATGTTCTCCCTCTTTTCTGCTCCTCATTGGGACTTTGGGAGCTTAGTCCGATGCTCCAGTGTGGGTCTCTGTCTCTATCTCCATCCATCGCTAGATGAAGGTTCTATGGTGATATGCAAGATATTCATCAGTATGGCTATAGGATAGGGTCATTTCAGGTTCCCTATCCTCAGCTGCCCACAAACCTATGAACACCTCATTTTCGATAAAGGAGCTAAAAGTATACAATGGAAGAAAGAAAGCATCTTCAACAAATGGTGCTGGCACAACTGGATGTCAACCTGTAGAAGAATGAAAATAGACCCATATCTATCACCAAGCACAAAACTCAAGTCCACATGGATCAAAGACCTCAATATCAGTCCGAACACACTGAACCTGATAGAAGAGAAAGTGGGAAGTACCCTACAACAGATGGGCACAGGAGATCGCTTCCTAAGTATAACCCCAGCAGCACAGACATTAAGGGCAACATTGAATAAATGGGACCTACTAAAACTGAGAAGCTTTTGTAAAGCAAAGGACACTGTCACTAAGACAAAAAGGCAACCTACTGACTGGGAGAAGATCTTCACTAACCCTGCAACAGACAAAGGTCTGATCTCCAAAATATATAAAGTACTCAAAAAACTAGACTTTAAAATGCTAATTAACCCAATTAAAAAATGGGGCACTGAACTGAACAGAGAATTCTTAACAGAAGAAGTTCAAATGGCCAAAAGATACTTAAGGTCATGCTCAACCTCCTTAGCGATCAGGAAAATGCAAATCAAAACAACTTTGAGATATCATCTTACACCTGTCAGAATGGCTAAAATCAAAAACACCAATGATAGCCTTTGCTGGAGAGGTTGTGGAGCATGATCTTAAGTGTCTTTTGGCCATTTGAACTTCTTCTGTTGAGAATTCTCTGTTCAGCTCAGAGCCTATAATTCGCGATCCTAGAGAAGCTAAATAAGAAGGTGAACCCAAAGAAAAACATATAGGCATCCTCCTGAATATTAACCTTCCTCAAGCGATGAAAGGAGACAGAGACAAAGACCCACATTGGAGCACCGCACAGAAATCTCAACGTCCAAATCAGGAGCAGAAGGAGAGAGAGCACGAGCAAGGAACTCAGGATCACGAGGGGTGCACCCACACAGTGAGACAATGGGGATATTCTATCGGGAACTCACCAAGGCCAGCTGGCCTGGGTCTGAAAAATCATGGGATAAAACCAGAATTGCTGAACATAGCGGACAATAAGGACTACTGAGAACTCAAGAACAATGGCAATGTGTTTTTGATCCTAATGCTCGTAGTGGCTTTGTGGGAGCCTAGGCAGTTTGGATGGTCACCTTATTATACCTGGATGGAGGTGGGTGGTCCTTGGACTTCCCACAGGGCATGGAACCCTGATTGCTCTTTCGGCTGACGAGGGAGGGGGACTCGATTGGGGGAGAGGGAGGGAAAGGGGAGGCGGCGGTGGGGAAGAGACAGAAATCTTTAATAAATAAATAAATAAGGAAAAAACTGAAAAAAATAATCAACTATCAACTTACATATATTACTTTTGTTTGACATAACCTCTAATCAAGCACCCTATCTATAAAAAATTATAAAATATAAAATAATTTCTATATGTTTAGTTCTTTAAATTTGAATGAAACCTTTTCTTAATTTTCTCTTTGAATAATGATTATTATACTTAAGTTGATTGCTTCATTTTGATTTTAGTAGTAAATATATATAATTAAAGAAAAAATAAATTATTTTCTAAATACTAGTTTGTGAAGAAATAGAAAAACTTCAAACTTATGAGTTGTAAGAAGTGATAAAAGTTCTTACACAAATAATAGATAATGTAAATCAGAATCTTAATAAATATTATGCAAGCTAATTTAAATTTGGCAGTTTAGACATATATGAAGGACTTCTTAAAATAATTTTATGTATATTCAACACACAAAAGTTTCTGGAAACAGATATAGACATTATAACTAGAGATTTTTGAGAGATATAGAGGAGTTGTATTATTACAGGAAATTAAGCAAATGCATATAATATGTAGAAACTATACCATGTAGAACAAAATTCTCTAGAGGATGGAGGGCCAATGAATTTTTCTGAATAGAATTGTTTTATTGCTTAAATATGCACAGTCCAACTTTAATAAAGCTAAATATACACTTTATCATAGTATACAGAGTTAACTAAAATGTAAGTGAATCAAAACCCAAACCGAAATTTACTGAAATAGGACTCAATAGGCCTAGTTCAGTCCCAAAATTTTTGAGAGTAAATTAAAAAAAGATCATATTTATAATCATGGCTGTTTCTCCAACGTTAATTTATTTGTTGTTAAAAAAATCCTCTCATGTATTGTGATCATGGTTTCCTTCAATTCTCTCTGAGCTGTCTTTCATCTCCCCAGATATTCAACTCCATACCTTGTAAGAGATGATCTTTTAGGTAAAACATAAATAGAAAAAATAAAGCATCTATGGAATTTGCCTGTAAGACTAAGGAAAACTGTTGAGGTCTCGGATGTGTCAACACTGTCCCTGACTGGAGGTAGAGAAGCCACTACATAAAGCTTTGAAGTTGAAGCCTGAATTGCCGTGAAGACCCCAGGATGTTGGAGACGCCACAACTGTGGGATACCTGCAGAGAAAAATTGCTAAAAGGGAGTAGAACAAGCTCAAGACAAAGAAGTTGTGTTGCAGTCAACAAAGCTGACAAGACTTGGAGATCCGATGAACGTTTTGGCATCAGTAATGGAGATACAGAGTTTGGAATTTGCTCTGCTGGTTTTCGGTTATTTTGTGGTCCAGTATTTCCTCACTATGCTACCTTCCCCAGAGTTTGGAATGGTAATGTATATCCTGTGCCATTATATATTGGAAGTATGTGATGTGATCTGCTTTTTCATTTTGATTAAGAGATTGCATGAATCTCAGAAGAGACTTTGAACTTTAAACTTTTAAGTAAGTTTCAGATTGTGATATGGGAATATGGGGAATTTGGAAGTTGGACTGAATCCATTTTTGCATTATGATATGGCTATAAGCCATGAAGTAGAATGTGGTGGTTTGAAAAAAAAATGGTCCTCAAAGGGAGTGGCACTATTAGGAGGTATAGCTTTGTTAGAGTAGTTGTGGCCTTGTTGGAGGAAATATGTTACACCATGGGAGTGGGCTTTGTGGTCTCCTTTGCTCAAGCTTCACTCAGTGTGACACTCAGTTCACTTCCTGTTGCCTTTGGATCAAAATACAGAGTTCTCCAACACTACATCTGCCTGCATACCACCATACTCACAGCCATGATGATAATGAACTAAATCTATGAAATTGTAAGCCACCATGTCAATTAAATGTTTTCCTTTATAAGAGTTGCTGAGGTTATGGTACCTGTTCACAGTAATAAAAACCTGAAGACATACAGCATCCAGGCTGTGGCATGTTCTGGTCCAGTTATTTAGTCAGAGAACAAAAAGAAGCAGAAATGTGGTATTTGTCATAGAAAAGAAATTCAAAGTTGTAGATAAGGCTAGTACCCAGAAAGCAGGTAGAATAGTACAATTAATATCATTTAAAAAATATGAGACAACAAGAAAGGCACCCTTAGGGAAAATTCTATCCAATAGAACCTCCATCTGGTATAAATACAAATTCTTGGGGAGGGGAAAAGGGGAGGTAGAAGAGAACATATTACTTCAGCTATATGAAGGCATGTTACATTTGTTTTTTTTCTGTCTTTGTTAATGATGTAAAGATCTCTTAGCATTTGATTTGCTGCACTTGGTAAATTATGTAAACATATGTTGCATTTGTTTCATCTTGCCTGCCTAAGGCATCCTATTGGTCTAATAAAAGCAGAATGCCCTATAGCTAGGCAGGAGAGGGATAACCAGGGCTGGCAGAAAGAGATACTAAATAGGAGGAGAAATCTAAGTGAAAGAGAAGAACAAGAAAAAAAGAAGAAACCGAGGGAGAAAGAGAGGGACACATCTGGGGCCAGAAGCCAGGCAGGCAGGCACTAGAAGCAGTGACAGTAGGAAAGAAAGAAAGAAAAAGAAAGAAAGAAAGAAAGAAAGAAAGAAAGAAAGAGAAGGAAGGAAAAAAGGAAGGAAGGAAGGAAGGAAGGAAGGAAGGAAGGAAGGAAGGAAGGAAAGAGAATGAAACAAAGAGAGAGAAAGAAAGAAAGAAAGAAAGAAAGAAAGAAAGAAAGAAAGAAAGAAAGAAAGAAAGGAGAGAGAGAGAGAGAGAGAGAGGGAAGGAAGGAAGGAAGGAAGGAAGGAAAGAAAGAAAGAAAGAAAGAAAGAAAGAAAGAAAGAAAGAAAGAAAGAAAAGAAAGAGATAGGTAAAAAGCCCCAAGGTTAAATGCAGATAATGAAAAACATACTAAAATAAAAACTAAGCTAATTCTGGGCATTTATATCCAATAAAAATTACTACTGATCAAAAAATGGGATAGTGGTAAGATGACTTTCAATTACTCTATGCTATACTTACAGATCAGTGCCTTATTTAACTGTCATCAGAGAATTTCCTCCTGCATCAGATGGAAACATATACAGAGACCCATAGCCACATATTACACATAGAGGGAGACCTCAAAACATACAGATCTAAATGGGATGTCTTTTCTTTTTCTTACAAACCAGGTGGATTTGACTTTTGATTGACATTAGTCAGACTCTTCTCTTCTGCCCAGCTGCTTTCTACAAGTCCTTCTGAGAGCAGAAGCACATCCATGCTATACCAGTTACCTCATATGGGAAATAAAATTTTTAATAAAATGTCAAGAGAGCAGGATGTTAGAGGTGAATTAGGGTGACAGGAAACTAAGGAATGATGGTAGAAAGAAAAATAAATAAAAATGGTATAAGATTCCCTATAAATACCCAAAGGTCATAAGTGTATTCTCTTATGTGATTACTTCATTTCGATATAATTTCTTTTAACTTTTCCAATCTTCACACAGAAAGATCACTCAATGTGTTTTGTGACATCAAAGGTTAGGAAAGAAAGTCTCTACATGTTTCATTCTCCTGAGTAGAAATGCAGATTGGTAGATTGGTGATCAAACACTAAAATATTCGCCTCCAGTACAAGTCAGAAATTGATGCACATGTCTGAGGCTGACAACTAAACCCAACCACAGTGATCATCTCCATCCTGTGATATAAACACAGCATGTCCCCAGCAGGCTCTTAGTCCCCAGTTGATGACATTATTTAAGAGATGTGAAACCTTTGGAATGTAGAACATTGATGTAGAAAGATGCAGGAGTCTTTGACAGTCTTTGATGTCCCATAGCCTGGTCTCATTTCCCGTTTCTTCTGCTTCCTGCTGTCAGGCAAGACTCAGAAGCCCATTGCCATGTTCTCTCTTTCATGATGGACTGTCTACTCTCTAGACTTGCATACAAAATTGAACCCTTTTTTCTGTGAGCCTTTCTGTCAGTGCAGCAACACGGAAGTCATTAATACGTGGGCCCATCTTACAAGTCAAAGAACTTGATTCTTTTCCTATAAATTTCAAAGAAAACAAAGACAGAGCATTATTAATTTTACTTTATGCATAGTCAGCAGCCATGTGGCTCACTGTTACTTCTATTATTAAAGTTCTCTTTGATTATAATTTACCTGTTAGTGCTAGGCCCACTGAAAGTACTCAATAATAATTTGACAAAGCAATTAATAATATTAAAGCTGAGTGATTTGTCTTTATAGCTTGAACTTTGCCTAACTCAAATGCACACATGGTATTTTTACCTGAGTGTTAATCCTGAAAGGTGTCATAGCAAACTGCTCTGCAATCCCATTCTTCAGAAACAAAAGTCCAGATCCCATTGTGCAGCAGGTAGGTTGCCACAACAACATTGTTTACATTTTCAGCATCAAATGCATTTATTATGAAGCCCATAAACACCTTTGAATGTTCTTTCTTCTTCAAGGGATTCTGTTTACTCTTGGCCCCTCATGGTGCTCTGCTTTTTGTTTAAATAGCCACCAGTTTTTAATTACTTCATACATTAAAAGACAGTATGTAAGTGTTCCATCCTTTATTCTAATGTACTAGATCTTAGCAGCCTTATTGTAAAATAAATTTTACTGTCTATAAATTTATTTTGTGCTCATAACAATTATGACTGTAAATGGAGTAACTGAATATTGTGTGCTGATATTAAGTAGAGAAATTTTACATTTTATAAGCCAAAACAATTTTATTTGTCACAAATTATTTTAAGTATAATTTTAAGTTCCAAAAATATGTATTTTATTATTAAAATTTATTTTACAATGTTAAACATGTTTACAAAGCATTTTCTTGTCTCATTTCTCTTGTCTCATTCCATCTCTTAATGCTCTCCTACATTCCTTAAGAGCCCTTTACCTCTCTTAAAGTCTCTTTCTTACATTCATGTTTTTGTTCATTTATTTTAGGAGCTGCTGAATCTAACCATAGTCATCCATGTGCCCATTGATGTGGAGCTAAGCATTGCATGCTGGTGTGTTTTGCTAGTGGGAACACAATTACAACTGAAGGGACAGTGAATTTCTGTCTCTCAGAATCCACCCATAATAGTTTCCCAGGGAGAGGTAAATAGTTACAGATTTCCATAAGCCCTTCTCTCACCTATGAATGACCATTGCAGGCCCAGTGATGGCTAGACCATACCTGAAAGACAGAATTTCTCATCCCTTCTCCATTACATCTCCTACACCAGGCTTTTTCTTTGGGGTCACCAACAAGCTCCCAAATCATGACACAGAGACTTCTTTGACAGGTGGGGGGATAGGGGTTTCCAAGCTTTGGAGCCTGTCCTGGAACTCACTCTGTAGACCAACCTGCCTCTGTCTTCTGAGTGCTGGGGTTAAAGGCAAATGCCACCATTGCCAGGCTGAGACTTCAAAATATAAATGCTCATCCTAATTTAGGTTCATTTCTGGCTAACTCCTTTAACTTAACCCATCTCTCTTCAACTTTGTTTTGCCTTGTGACTTTTTACCTTCCTTCCTTCTGTATACCTCACTTTCACTGCTTCTAGTGTCTGGCTGACCGGCAGCTGCCTGGCTTCTGGCCCTGGGTTTCTCTTTTATTCTCTCCTCCTCTCTTCTCTTCTGAGTGTAGGTTTCCCTTCCTGTTTATTCTCTCTGCTCACCATCCCGATCTACCTCTCTCTCTCCTGCTTAGTTATTGACCGTTCAGCTTTTTATTAGATCAATCAGATGCCTTAGGCAAGCGGGGTGAATAGCAACATATCTTTTCATAATTAAACAGATGCAGCATAAACAAACGTAACACACCTTTAAACAGTTAAAATAATATTCCACAGCATAAACAAATGTAACACATCGTTGTCAAGTTAAAATATTTCACAACAATCTAGCTCTTAAATTCCTTCTTTCTCTTATTTATAATGTTACCTGAGCCTTAAGGTTGAGTGATATAAGCATTTGGTTTAGGAGGAAAAATTCAAAGGTCAGTTATTCACAGAAAAGTGAAGCTTCGCAGATGAAAGCCGAGAGAAGCATTCTTTTATGAGTAGAAACATAAATATTTAGAAGGTAGTTTGAAGCTCTGTCAAAATAGTAAAACACAGTAGTAACTTCCACACTAGGGTTTATGTTCACCCCAGTCATGCATTTTTGACTAGTTTTATAGAACCAGGTATGATTTATCATGAGGAAATAATCACTTTCAAAATCAATCATAGAGTAGCTGGTTATTCCCATAAATATATTGTCATATTTTATACATTAATATTTTTATGAGGATTTGTGTTTATTTCTATTTCCACCAATTATATGAATTATATGTTAACACATTAAGAAAATATTGCTTCATAAATAACATAGTGCTTGTCATATGAGACATTATTCAGGATTTTCAAAAATAACCCAAATGGTTATTTCTCATTTTTATGCGCTGCCTGTCATTTCTCTCCTAGGCAAATTCTATCTTAACTTCACAAATATACCAACTCTCAAGCATAAGTCTCTACCTTGGCTTGTTTGTAGTTTTGCAAATCACACTATGGAATTAAAACAATTCAGTTCTTAGTTAAAAGACTCGGCATTTGCATAAACGTTTCCTTCTTGAAATATCTATCTTTGAAGTGGGAATCCTGTTATGTCTCCCATAGCCCCATCATAGGCTGGAGGTACAGTCATACACTCAACCCCTCCCAGCCTTCACTTTTATTGCTCCATTCTTTTGTTTTGGAATGGATGTGAACAATGAGAATAACATGAGAATAATTTGCTAAGCTATAAATTTAAAACTTCTTCGCAGTGCAATATTGTATAGCATATTATATTTAAGATATTTGGTATAATATTGTACTGAAAACAAAATCTTAATTTAACATTTGGTTAAATTCACAAAAGTTGTCTATGGTATCTCTGTGTGTGTGTGTGTGTGTGTGTGTTTATTATGCCATTTTGAAAGAACAATGATATCTTACCAGACATTTCCCCCTTGATACAAAAAATACAATCGGATAAATTTGTCTGAAAAGTTTAAATGGAGAATCAGTTTTGAGAAGCAGTAAGAATGAACTAATACATACCATTACATAGATGATTCGGAAAGAAAATGAAGACTTATTCCTCATGGAAATTCTTGGTTGTACCAGATAGAAAAATGTGTTATTACAAGCGTGATCAGTCAGCTTGTAGTAAAGTCTTTTGTGAAATACCTTATAGACACGAAGATTCCTTTAGATGCAGGAAAAACAAATCAGAATATATAATACCTCAGACCAGACACCAGGAAAGGTATCATCTTCACAGCGTTCTCATGGGACAGATAATGATACATTCTCAATGAACACAAATGACATGTTAAAGCCACAGCTAAAAAAAATGAATGGGTTGTGATTGTATTCCAGCTCTAACTGTTTCTGAATCCTATGTTTTGTTGCCAATTTACATTTCCTCAAAGGAAATTCAAGTAGTGTATTCTCCATAAAGTTTACAGACATGAAAGAAAAATGCTTCCCTTTTTATTCTTACTGAAAAACAGAACAAAAAATTAATGATCTCTGTAACTAAATTTCTAAAAGATGATATATTTATTAGCACTATGGTGTTAAAGAAAAGAAATGATGCTTCTCTGTTAAAAGTACATTCATGTTTTTATTGTTTGCTTTCTGAATTTAGTTGAGATCAGAAAAGAATCAGTTTTATTTTGGAAAGAGAAAATAAAGCAGCAACAAGAGAAAAGTTGGATGATAAAACTCCCAAAGAAAAGGAAGATAAATGTCTTCTTCTAGGGGGGTAAATTAAAGAGATGGCAAAATAGAAGATATTTTGAAATTCAAAAACTGAAGAAATTTCCTGGGAAAACTGAAAGGCTATTCCTCATGAGGACCTCCTCTTATATAGTCAGCCTAGGAGTTATTTTTAAAATCAGGAAGGCTCCACAAATTGAGGAGCAATTATTGCATAAAGTTTCCAATGGAAAAGCTATTTCTGTAAATATATTTATAGTTCACTATTATTTATATTGCATTTCATTATATATTTGTATATAATAATTATATTCTTATTGGTATGTTACTTAACATATATGTATTATTTCTAATGTTCTAATGTATTGGAATACATTATCTTTCTTCTAACATGATCAGTCATTGCTGACTCCTTCAGTTTCTCCAAGTCTCTCTCATAGTTATTTCCTAAGAGCCCTCTCCACAGGAGTAAGAACAAGTTCATTCAACAGCTTTTTTCTTTCACATTATTATTACACACTACATTTATAAGGGTTTTTCTTCTTTCTTTATCTTCACACAAATCAAGAAACAACACTGATTCTTGTATCTACTTTTCCTTCATTCAGTGCCTTTATTTGTAAGTTGCAGACCTAGCACCTAGCATTGCACTTAACCCCAGTAGCATGCATTCCTGTCATACTATTAGCAACATATAATATAGTTGACAAACCAGGGTGAAATTTCAACAAAAGAAGGAGAATTGGAAGATTTTGATACTATCAATGTTGGAGAGAGCCAGGAGTTTTCCTTAACGGTGTATAACCTGGTTAATTCACCGTGCATATCTGGAAGGCCCAACACTGAAAGATATGGGAGCACGAACTGAACTTGGTAGGTTAAAAAATAAAGGAGGACAAAATGTTGTGTAGGTAGACATGGATGGGGGAGAAGGAGGAAAGCCTATGGACAAAATACAATGAATAAAATTGTGTAGGAAATAATAAAAACAAGTATTAAAAATAACAAATTCATAGAGACTCGTGTGCGCATGTACATGTGTGCTCACACACACACAATTTCTATAAGTACATTGTCCCCTTATGGGGGATATGCAATCCTGTTAACTGGAGAGTTTTGTATGGTTTTTTCTTGTTTGTTTGTTTTTCAGGATTTGTTTATTTGTTTTAGGCTTTTTGTCTTAAATTTCTACTTCTTTATGTCTTTGTATGTATGCCACAAAGTCACATTCTAAATTATTTTTATTTAAAAAAAGGTTATTTTTCCCCTATTTCTGATTATTTGCTGAGATTTTTGTAATTGTAGCTATTTATATCTACCAGACCTATTTTTTTAACTTAAATACTGTTTTAACGCACTGATTCTACAAGGCTGTGAATTGAGAATCTTTAGTAAATGACTTATTTTTAGTTGTAATCCTGTCATCCCCAGAAAACCAATCCTCTTTCTCCATGTCTTTCTCTTATGTACTTCCATAATGCTACAAAATAAACAATACCTGGTTTTCTATACTGAAGAAAATAAGAAATTATTTCTTATTCATACAAAAAAAAGCAAAACAAAACAACAAAAAACCCATCTCAGTCTAATAGAGTTGTTTTCTTTTCTACAAATAGTACAGTTTGTCTTTCTTTTCTCACAGCATTAGATTATATTTTTGGATAAATTAACACCTAATATTCACAAAACTTTACAGGTAAAAAATGTTCAGTGTTAACCTATATTTTACTGGTTGATTTCCTTTCCTCGCAAATCTTTCTGAAACTGTTAATTGCCTCAGTTTTTTAGCTTGTTTTTCACTTAATAATTCAACAGAAACTATTGTAAAAGTAAGAAAAATCTTCTCAGAGGTCTTTCCAGATTCTCCAGTACAAAATAGAGGAATGGGGAAAAAGGAAGAAAGAAATAAAAAAGAAGGGAAAAATTACTTCTCTGTATGGTAGAGGAGAAGGTTTATTGTATATAAAAGGAAGAATCCAGACTGAACATGACTCTTAGACAGATTATATGAAGAGACAAAGGAGGTTATATGGAAGAACCAGGGCAGGAAAGGATAGTCAAAAAGAGTCAAGCAACCAAAATGGTTTGATTATATAGGGGTTAACAACTCAAGAAGAACAACCCAGGCCCAGAGCTGTATAGTTCAGGGTAGAGGGTGGGGCATGCCAGCCATACTTTGTAACATGTACTAACCAAGGGATGCTGGGAGAACCTGGAAGCCAGGCACACTTAGATAAAATCTTTATGCCAATTAATCATTTGTCCTGGTTTTGAGACCCAGCAGTAAAATGGTATGGGAGGTTCTTCTGTCTATGTGTTGCTTTTATTGGTTAATAAATAAAGAAACTGCCTTGGCCTGTTGACAGGGCAGAACTTAGGTAGGCAGAAAAAAATGGACTGAATGCTGGGAGAATAAAGACAGAGAAGGAGATGTCATGGAGCCGCCAGAGTCAGATATGCTGAAACTTTGCAGGTAAGCCACTGCTACATGGTGACATACAGAATAATAGAAATGGATTGAATTACTATAAGAGTTAGCCAATAAGAAGCTAGAGCTAATGGGCCAAGCAGTGATTTAATTAATACAGTTTCTGTGTAACTATTTCGGCTCTGGGTGGATGGGATGGACAAGCAGGCCCTCCCACTACAGTAAAGGATCTAATTATTTTCATCATTTCACGTCTTTGAGAAATCCTCAACAGTCATATGCTAGTTGTTTAAACTGCAATTCTATTATATTGGCATCTTTTAAGATTAAGAACTTTTTTGTCCATCTTATATCCTACTTTTCATTCTTAGTGTCTGTTCCTTCCTCCATCTCTCCTTTTTTCTCTCTCTTCCTCTTTAATTTCTCATTTTCAAACATTACCTTAGAGCAGCTTTCTGATGCATAAAAATATGAGTCATTTTACTTTATTTTTAACTTTCTTTTTATTTATTCTTTCTGTCTTTTACATCATGTATCTTGATCCCACTCATCTCCCCACCCTTTTTTAATCTTCCCTTTGCCGTTGCATTCCCCCAAATAAAATAAAATAAAATTTAATGGAAAAGAAAAATCTCACCAAGTAAGTTATAATGTGATGAAGTGAATCACAAGGTATACTTTGCCCATATATCTTCACTTGCAAGAGTTCATAGCAATGAGGCATTGGTCTTGTTTGAGTCATCTGGTTTCTCCTACATCATCAATACTTGGCCTTCACTGGACTCCTCTCATGTGTCCTGCTTTTGCCCTGTGTTGTAGAGATCCTGCAGTTTTGGATCTGTAGGATGTGCTCCAACAGATCACAGATGGGATGATACTGGGGTGGGCACAGAACCTATGTTCTGATCCTAGGTATTTGCAGATTGGTCAGCCCATCACCTCTCCTCCATTCACAAAGCAAGGGTGAGTTCCCAAGCATTACCCTTGCTTGTTCACCCTGTTCAGCAGTGAGCAAACGACAGGGCCAGTTCTTCTGCTTTCATGCCCTCAGGATGGCTCACCTATACCTACATCACCCGTTCTAGCTTCACCCTTCCACATCCTTACCTTGTACCTTCCCTTCCTTTCCTTACCTTCTGCTTTATTAACTCTTTTTTTCTTCTGTGGTTGTGGTCACTTCACTGGTGTGTCTATGAAATTTTCTGTTTTACTTAGGGTTACTTTTTTGACCCATTACTACTACTAATGTCTGTTGTTCAAAATACAACTCCCATGGACTCTAAGATTGATGGAGTCTGTGAGTTAGCAAGATAAGACTCTGTGTTTCATTGTTCTGAGTATTATAGCATGTAAGAGAAGATCTCCTAGGTGACTCACAAAATATAGAAAACAGACTGTTTATAGGCCCAGAAGTAGGTGTGATGTGAGCATTACATGAAAATGTGAAATTACAATTTGACCTCATTGCAACACAGCTCACAGTTGTTCAATGCATAAGGCATACATAAGAACCAGTCACAGGTCTTGCATTGTGTTATCCATAAGATTCTGTTATATCAGTAAGGGAAGTTCCCCAGTGCAACTAAGCAAGTGTGACATCAGAGTAACACAGGACATTTATAGTTGACTTAAGTTTTTCATATTTGAAGCATTTTAATAACTTTGCCTTGTTTTGCTTTTAGTGCACCTTCAATGTGGAGGTATTTCAATATGAAGGGGAAACTCTCCTTAGTTCTATGGCTCGTAAGGGACTTGGACCATTCTTTTGCTCTTAGGAAGGCCAGCTTTCCCAAAAGAGACAAGCACAGAGGGGTTAAGGATTGGTTGTCTCTCCCTCACCATGCCAATATATGGCAGTTGAGGGGCAAGGTCATATCTCCCAAGTTCACATTCTTAGGGAACAGCAGAGTAGAGCTGAGTCATTTGACTTTTGGGGGAAAAGAGTATTCAACTCATAATTAAAAATTTATCTCAAAATAAAGGATGTTGATGGACACCTCTATTTTCATGTACACTTCAACATTTTTATCTAGGAGCTGAATGTCATTTAGAATCCTTGCCAACATCATTATAAACATGATGAAGTTCAGATCTGTAATAAAAAAGGAGCAAGCAGAGCAAGAAAAAAAATCACAAAATGTATAATTTGAGCAGAAAAAGATCACCAGGAATAAAGGGAGTGGTTACAAGGCACAACTCCACTTAGCTAAGCTTCCAACTCATGAAAAGGATTAAAGGAAAATGTAGGACCAATTATGGTGGCATAGGCAGATCTCTGAGTTTAATGCAAGCCTGCTATACAGATCATGTTCCAGGTAGCTAAGCATAAGTGGTAAGGGAAACTGTTGAAAAAAGAAAGCTGGTGAAAATGTATTTGGATGAGAGGGTCATGTGCCAGCCTCATCAAGTAGCAGAACTTGGTAGCTTCGGATATGAGGTTCTGGCTTTAGAGTCAAGGACACAAAAAAGGGGGTTATGAAATCTTCCTCTGAGACTAGAAAAGCCATGGAGGCTAGGTATGTGTAAAGTGTGTTCCTCCTTGGAGACCCAGAGAGGCCACTAAGTGAAACTGTGAAGATGAAGCCTGAATTGCCTTGGAGACTCCACAATGTTGGAGATTCAAGAACTGTGGAATACTATGGAAGGATACTTCTAACAGGGAATGAAAATGATCTAAGAAAAAGAAGTGTGTTGGACACAACAAAGCTAAAAGGAAGACCTGGAGATCTGAAGAGCTTTTTGACATCAAACATGGAGATGTAGAACATGGGATTGCACAGCTGTTTTTTGTTCTTGCTTTGGTTCAGTATTTCCTTATTATGCTCCCTTTCCTCCCTTTTGTGTATTATGTGTCATTGTATATTAGAAGTATGTGATATGCTTTTCAATTTTGATTTAACAAGGATTACAGTTAAGAGATTGTGATGAGTCTTAGAAAATACTTTGAACTTTTAAACAATTGTTGATGGTTTTTTGTTGAGTACTTTTGAAACTAGTCTTTTTTTTTTGCATTTTGATACTGATACAAGCCTACAGGGCACAGGGAGTGGAATTTGGTCGTTTAAATAAGATTGGCTTCCATAGAGTCATATATATGAATACTTTGTGAGTGGCATTAAAAGGTATGGCCTTGTTGGAATAGGTGTGTGACCATGTGGGTGAAAAAATTTCATTTAAGTGGATTTTGAAGTTTAAAATGCTCAAGTCCAGCCCAGTGTCTCTCTCTTCCTATTACCTGCTTTTTTCTTGCAGACATGGTGCTGGAGAAGGAGTTGAGAGTTCTATACCAATATTGGAAACCCAAAGGCCACCATTTGTGACATACTTCCTCCCACATGGCCATACCTACTCCAAAAAGGCCACACCTCCTCCAATAATGCATAAGAGTTGCTGTGGTCATGGTGTCCCTCCATAGCAATAGTAACCCTAATTAAGACACAAGAGTTCTGAAACAAATATCGTCCTCTCATCTGGTTTTCTATTTTGGATTATTCAGAGAGTGATTTTGCTGAGAAACAGATTAATCATATTGTCCTTCATTTGTCAAAATCAACTATTTTTAGGCTTCAGTGCATATCCTTTGACATTTTAAATATCATTATTTATACTCTGCCTACCAGTCCCATCTCTTCCCACTCAAGTCTTGGATGCCATGTACTGGAATAATATGAATATATTTTATCAAGCTAATTATATTATACTGTCATTCTACCTCAGTACATTTTTGTACTCATATTTACTCTTTGTTCATGCTTCATCTAGTTCTAGATTATATATCACATTCATCTCTAATACCAAAAGCATACACTTTTTATTAAAATGTGGTAATTCCTTTAGATTAAAGCTGTGAACTAATTGGTGCTTTGCATAATTCCTAGGTAAATGGCTGGATTTATTTCGAATTTTCATTTAATTAGTTGGATTCAGTTGGAATCTTTCTTAGCTACTGTCTTAGTACCAAAATTCTGCTTCAGTGACTCATAATAAGATAATATTAAATAAATAACTAGGATGTATGAGATATATGAGATATTTTCTTTCATGGCTATCAAGGCCTGCCATCTATTTTTGTAATTTGATTTAGATGAATCTGAAATGTTACAGGAATAATCTTTAGTGGTACTGAATGAGCAGCTGTGTATATGACATTAATAACAAAGGTGTGTTTACTCAAAGAAAAAGTATCAGCAATTATGTATGTCAAATATTTTCATTTTAAAATTTCTGATTCCAAATAATTTCATCTCCAAATAAAGAGATAAGATGCTTTATTACTTATCCTGGGTGCAAGAACGCCATGCAAAGCAAGTACAAAGAAATAAATCATGTTTGTTTAATAAGACATCTAGAAAATTATATTCTACTCCAAATATGATCTAATTACCAAGAGATTATGGAATATGAGACTTCTGGGATGCTTTGTAAAGTATATTTTATTCACTGGGAAAATTAAAATGTACTATGAAACCCCAGCTTTTATAAACACTAGCTTTATTTAGTTGTTAATAAAAATGTAAGAAGAAAAAATATGAACAGAAATTATTAAAATTATGTTTTGGATTTCATTAAAGATTTATTTTATTTATTTTATTTTTATTTGTATGTATATGTGTTTGGATGCTCCATGTATGGGTGTCCAAGGAGGAAGGTGTCAGAAATGGGGTCAAATCTTCTGGAGTCAGAGTTATAGGCCCTTGTAAGCTGTCTGATGAGGGCACTGAGAACTGAATTTATTTCCTTTGGAAGAAGACTGGGGTTCTTAAAAACTGTGTCAACTCTCCAGCCTAATAATATGTGCTTTATGCTTGAAATTTTCTAATTACTAAAAAGTTGAATTTACCTTTAAAAGTGTGTTTGTGTATGTGTATGTATCTTTTTTTTGTTTGTTTGTTTGTTCCTGTTTTTCAGGGAGAGGAAGAATATGAAGTTGGGTGTATCTCTGTGAATCTCTGTGATTTTCCTAAGACCTTGACATTAATAGGATTTACAGTGGAAAAAATAAAATCTCAATTATTATGATTCTGTAGTCTATAAACAAACTAGAATATGTGCTGAAAATTAAGGAGTTTATATGTAATCTTTAATTCTATTGTTGTTGATATATGACATTATTTCATGGTTTTCAGGTAGAAGGTAGCACGTTATTTAAGCTTTTCTATTTGTTATCTCAATATGCCCTAATATGTGACTGACTTTATGGAAAGTGCCATGGGTTTATGAAAAGAAAATCTATTCATTGGTGATTTGTAGCAATATTCTGCAACTATACCTTAGGTTCTTTTGATTTATGATGTCATTTAACTTCACTGCTTCTTTCCTTAGGTTTTTGTCCAAGCAGCCTGTCTATTGTAGCTCGATTTTTTTTGTCCTTACTGCCCAATCCCCATCCCAGCAACTGCTCCCAAATTACCACACAAAAGGCTTATTATTACTTATAAATGTTCAGCTGATAGCTCAGGCTTGTTACTATCTACTTCTTATACTTAAATGAACCCATATTTCTATCTATGCTTTGCCACATGGCTTGGTAACCTTTCTCAGTAAGGCATGCCCATCTTGTTGGCTCTGTGTCTCCCAGCTACTCTCTATCTCCAGCCTTCTTCTTCCCATCATTCTCATAGTTTGCTTGTCCTACCTAATAATCCTGACTGGCCAATCAGCATTTTATTAAACCAATTCAAGTAACAAATCTTTAAAGTATACACAAGGACTATACCACAGCAATTCACTATTTCTGTGTTGGGGTTTAGTGGTTCCATAATTTCCTGCTTTTATTGTAGATTTTTAAATTTTTAGATATTTTTAATTTATTGCTCAATTTTAACATATAGTTTTGCTATGTGGTTTGGAAGTTGTTTTGTTTGCTTATCTTTTTCCGAACTTTTGAGGACATCTTTCCTTTCTCTTTGGCTTTAAAAGATTTAGCCAAATAATTCGATGTTTTTCTGATAGGCCTGATTTTATAAGTGACTTCATCATCTTCTTCTTCTTCTCCTTCTTCTTCTCCTTCTTCCTCTTCCTCTTCCTCTTCCTCTTCCTCTTCCTCTTCCTCTTCCTCTTCTTCTTCTTCTTCTTCTTCTTCTTCTTCTTCTTCTTCTTCTTCTTCCTTCTTTTTACATTTCTAATTTCTTTTGTTTCTTCTTCACTTTATTTTATATTTTTTAGAAAGAAGACAAACTACCTTTTTTCATTTTACATACCAATCCCAGTTCTCACACCCTCCCTCCTCCTATTCACTCCACATTCTCCTCCATTACATTCCACATTCACTCCTCAGAGAGGGCAAAGGGCATTGATCCAAAAAAGGACCAAGACCCTCACCACTATATCAGGCTGAGCAAGGTATCCATCCAAAGACAATGGGGTCCCAAAAGCCAGTAAAAGCAGTAGGTAATAATCCTGGTGCCACTGCCCCAGCCTTACAGCTGTCATCCACATTCGGAAGGTCAAGTTTGGTCCTATGCTTGTTCCTTCCCTTTCCAGTTGGAGATGGTGAGCTCCCATTAGCTCAGGTAAACTGTTTCAGTGGGTGTCCCCATCATGGTTGTACCTCTTTGCTTCAACTGGACTTTGAGAGATCAGACCAATGCTCCACTGCAAGTCTCTGCCCTGTCTCCATCAGTTGCTGGATCAAGGTTCTCAGTGGCATTTAAGATAGTCATCAATCTTACTTCAGGGCATGGCCAATTTGGGCAACCTATCCACTATTGTTAAGGTCTTAGCTGTGGTCATCCTTGTAGATTCCTGGGAATTTCTCTAGTGCCAGGTTTCTTGCTAGCCCACTAATGGTGCCCTTAATTAACATATCTCTTTCTTTCCTCTCCATGTCTGTCTTTTCCCCATCTCAACAATCCAGGTCCCTCAAGATATTCTTTTCCCTTCCCTTCTCCCCTCCTCCCCCTTCTATCCTCTCTTCATCCCAATGCTCCCAATTTTGTGAAAGATGAATATGATATGTACTCACTCATTATCAAAGGATAATGAGCCTATAGTCCATGACCCTAGAGAAGCTAAGTAACAAGGTAAACCCTAAGAAAAACATATATACATCCCCCTGGAAAGGGGAAATAGACACGATCGCCTGACAATCTTTCTGAAAGATTTTTGTGTTAGTGGTTTTTTTTTTTTGTTCTGTTTTTTTGTTTGTTTTGAGACAAAGTTTGTATATATAATAGTCCTGGCTGGCTTGGAACTAATTCTGTTACTCAGGCTGGGCATGAACTCAGAGATCTGCCTGCTTCTGCCTCTTAAATGCTGGGATTAAAATTGATTAAAGTTGATTTAGTCTCTGGGATTAAAGAGAGCCCTGCTGGCTCTCTTAAAGTTTTTAATGTCCTTTATTTTATGCTTCATTTCTTGTTTTGTTTCTTTGTGTTCTGTATTCTTCTTGTACCTGGATGAACATCTCTCTCTCTAGGTAAAGTAAATATTCTCCTATGAGTTTATTGAAAATATTCTTTTTTCTTTTTTATTGAAAATAGATTTTTTTCTTACATAAAATATTCTGATTCTGGTTTATAGTCTATCTAATTGTCTCAATCACCTTCTTCCATGTCAGTTCCCGTCTTGCCTTGATTATGGTATTCTTCTGATTCTTCTATTAAGCATTTTCTTAGTGTCCTTTTAGCTTGTGCACTCTTATACGATATGAAACTCATTTGCCAATATGAGATACAGCTTGCCTCTCACTGACATTGAACCACAGTTTCTGTGTGATGACCCTGAAGAAACACTTCCCAGAGTATTTTGTTGCATTGATGTTGGTCTTTTCTTAATCAGAACTGATTCTTCAACCCCAGATGACCAGAGGTGATTGTCCTAGCAAATCAAAGGTTTCACTTTAGTGGTTCTGGGCTTTTGTTATTCACAGCTAGTTCTTCTCCTCCAGATGACCAGAAACAGACGGATATAGCTTGTGTCAAGTTGACACAAGACAACCAGGGTACATGGCTCTCCCTGCAGTGCCTCTGAAAACTCATGTTTCTACATGTGGTCTTTAGGTGAGCAAGCCTGGGTGGCAATAAGTTTGGGCAGTGATACCCGTGAGTACTGCAGTACTGGTGCTGTGGTACCATGGTATAGATGGGGTGTGGCTCCCAAGATAGCTCAGATTCCTCAGACAGCAGTGTGAAAGCATGAATTTTTGAAAAAATAAATTATCCCTTTTCATAATACTTTTCATTTTCTGTAAAAGAACAAAGGAAGGAACACTACCATTTTTTATGAAGCTATTGTTACTATGATACCAAAAGAAGACAAAGGAACTCTACTGGTATCATAGATATAATATTCTTAATAAATTTCTTCCAAACTGAATTCAAGAACACATCAAAAATTATCTACCATGTTCAGATCAATTTCAGCCTGGAGATGCAAAGATGGTTCAACATACAAAAATCAATAGAAGTAATTTGTCATATAAATAGAAAAAAGATACAAACTACAAGGATATCACATTAGATGCAGAATAGGACTTTGACAAATTCCACATCCCTTTTTTTATAAGCTCTTGAGTTTCTATGGACATAAGGGACATACATAGATCAACAAACAGAAGTAATATACAGCAAGACCACACCAAACACATGCTAAAGGGAGAACAACTGGAAGCATTACCATTGAACTCAGAAGCAAGATTGCCAACTTCTCCACTGTTCAATAGAGTCTTGAAATTTCAGATTGATAAAACAAGAGAAGACAATAAAATATATTCAAAAAGGAAAATGAGCCAAATTATATTCATTTGCATGTGATATTACTATATACATGAGTGATACTAAAGTCTCCACCAGAAAACACCCACAGCTAGTAAAACATTCAGCAAATTAACAGAATGCAAAAATAATACACGAAGATCATTAGCTTTCTAACAAAGCAATGACAAACATAAGTGAAAAAAAATAAGAAAATAATCTTATTCACAACAATTTAAAAATATTGGAATAAATCTAGTCAAGAAAGTGAACTACTTGTACAATGAAAACTTTCATTACTGTAGCTCTGTGATAGAGCTTAATGTCAGGGATGGTAATGCCTTCAGAAGTTCCTTTATTGTACACGATTGCTTTGGCTACACTGGT
Source organism: Neodon shergylaensis (assembly GCA_025134845.1). NCBI lineage: Eukaryota > Metazoa > Chordata > Mammalia > Rodentia > Cricetidae > Neodon > Neodon shergylaensis. The sequence continues at coordinate 32,312,932 of JABTXL010006712.1, forward strand.
TTTTTTTTTTTTGCTTTTCTATATGAAATTGATTATTGTTCTTTCAAGATCTGTGAAGAATTGTGTTGGTATTTTAAGGTGGATTGCTTTGAATCTAAAGACTGATTTGCTAGGATTGCCATTTTTACTATGCTGATCCTACCTACCCAAGATCATAGACGATCTTTCCATTTTCTGGAACCTTCTTCAATTTCTTTCTTCAAAGACTTAAAGTTTTTGACGAACAGGTCTTTAACTTCTTTGGTAAGTGTTACCCCAAGATATTTTATGTTGCTTGTGGCTATTGGGAAAGATAATGTTTCTCTGATTTCTCAGCTTCTTTATCATTTGTATTTAAGAGGGTTATGATTTTTCTGAGTTGATCTTGTATCCTTCCTCATCACTGAAGGTAATTGTCAGTTGTAGGAGTTCTCTGGTAGAGTTTTTGGGGATATATATATATATATATATTCATATTATCTTCAAACAGTGAAAGTTTGACTTCTTCCTTTCTAATTTGAATCCCCTTGATCTCCCTTTCTTGTCTTATTGCTATGGCCAAAACTTCAAGAACTATATTGAAGAGATATGGAGAGAGTGGATAGTCTTGTCTTGTTCCTGATTTTAATGGGAAGACTTTGCATTTCTCTCCACTTAGTTTGATGTTGGCTGTTGACTTGCTGTATATTACTTTTATTATATTCAGGTATGATTCTTGCATACCTGATGTCTCCAATGACCATTAAATAAAAAGTCTTACAGAAATGTTCAACATCCTTAGCCATCAGTGAAATGCAAATCAAAACAAATCTGAGATGCCATCTTACACCAGTCAGAATGGCTAAAATCAAAAACACCAATGATAGCTTATGCTTGAGAGGATATGGAGTAAGGAGAACACTAATTCATTGCTGCTGGGAATGTAAACTTGTACAACCACTTGGCAAATCAGTATGGCAGTTTCTCAGAAAATTGGGAATCAATCTACTTCAGGATCCAGCAATAGCACTCTTGGGCACATACCCTAATTATGATCAATCATACTACAAAGGCATTTGTTCAACTATGTTCATAGTGGCATTATTTGTAATAGCCAGAACCTGGGAAACAACCCAGATGCCTCTCAACTGAAGAATAGATAAAGAAAATGTGGCACATTTACACATTAGAGTACTACTCAGTGGTAAAAATCAATGACATATTGAATATTGTATGCAAATAGATGGGATTAGAAAACACAATCCTGAGTGAGATAAACCAAACCCAAAAAGATGAGTATGGTATCATAAGTGGATACTAGCTATAAACAAAGGATATTGAGCCTATAGTTTATGATCATAGAAAAGCTAAGTAATAAGGTGAACACCAGGAAAACATATATAAACCCAAATGGAAAGTAGAAACAGTTAAAATCACTTGACAAAATTGGAAGTATGAAGGTGGAGAAGAAGGGGAGGGATGAGGAGAACTTTAGGGAACAGGATAGTCAAGAAAGAGGAAGGTCAGATATGAGAGAAAAAAAATATCTTGATTGAGGGAGCCATTATAAGATTAACAAGAAACAGGGCTCTAGAAAAAATCCCAGGAATCCACAAGGATTACCCCAGCTAAGACCCTAGGCAATAGAGGAGAGGGGGCCCAATCTTGACTTGCCCCTGTAGTCAGACTGATGAATATCTTAAATATCACCATAGAACCTTCATCCAGCAACTAGGGGAAACAGAGGAAGAGACCTGCATTGGAGGACTGATCTGAATTCCCAAAATTTTCCAATTGAAGAGCCTGAGGAATGAGAATATGATCAAAGAGGTCAAGACCATTATGGGTACACCCACTGAAACAGTCTACCTGAGCTAATGGGAGCTCACCATCTACAGCAGGACTGGAAAAGAATAAACATAGGACCAAACTAGTCCCTCTGAATGTCATTGACAGTTGTATGGCTGGGGGTGGCACTTGGGGGTGGCACTGGCAGTGGCACTGCCATTTATCCCTACTGCATGTACTGACTTTTTTGGAATCTATTCTTTCTGGATGATACCTTGCTCAGCATATAGATAGTAGGGAGGGCCTTGTACCTTTCCCAAAGCAATGTGCCTTACCCTCTCTGAGAATTGAATGTGGGAGGGGTGGGAGGGTATGTGGAGGGAATGGGAGGAGGAAAGGGAGTGGGAACTTGGAATGGTATGTATAATGAAAAGAGATAATTTGTTTTCTTTTTAATTAAACTTTCAGACACTGAAGAAAGAAATTGAAGAAAATACCCAAAGATGGAAAGACTTCTCATGCTCATGGAATGATAGGGTTAATATAAGACAATAGGCCATCCTACCTAAAGTAATTTACAGATGTGATGCAATCTCCATCAAATCTCCAATGGAATTCTTCATAGAAATTGAAAAAGAATTGATTTCAAAATTCACACAGAGATACAGAAATCTCATCCAAACAAAACAATCTCTTTTTTTCTGACTTTTTTGTTGGTTTTTACTGAGCTATACATTTTTTTCTCTTTCCCTCACTTCCCTTCCCCTTTCCTTCAACCCTCTTCCATGGTTCCCATGCTTCCAATTTACTCAGCAGATCTTGTCTTTTACTGCTTCCCATGTAGATTAGATCACAATCTTTATATTCCATTCTAGAAGGAATCTGATGATACAAACATGTCTTGTTTTCTGAGCCATGGTTTCCTATAGTAAGTGTGATTTGTGGGGATACAGTTCTTCAAATATAAGTCTAGCTGTGAGGCTGAGTTTTAAAACAAGAAATCCAGTTCGCGATGCCAGAACTTCTTATAGACGTGGTGAATCATGGAATTGCTAGGTGAAACTAGGACATAGTGTGTGTCTTGAAAGCAAGGACAATGTTGAAAATATTGTGAGGTAGAACTTAGAACACAGAAACATCTTAAGATATAACCTTTTTTTTTATGTCGATATACACATACTCTCTCCTTTATGTATGTGTTCTTGTTTTATTTTTGCCTCTGTGACAAATGTCTGACAAAAAGCATTTTAAGGAAGAAATAATTTATTTTGCTTACAATTTTGCATTGCAGTACATTATTGGAGGGTATTAAAATTAAGGCTGGAACTTAAAGAATCACAAAAACATTCATCTGCAGAAAAAGATAAATACACACCTCCTCCCTTGCATTGTGTGTGTGTATGTGTGTATGTGTATATGACACCTGCTAATTTTTCCCATGCTTAAATATTATGTTTTTTTAAAAAAAAGTAGTTTATTGGAAACCTTTCTGTATTATACAAATATTTTTTTTCAGGAGACATATTTTCTAACTCATTTTGATATCCCTCAGGTTATCCAGTTATATGCATCACTTAATATTAGATTTATGGTAATTTTCTATCATCCTCATTATTTTGAATCTACTTAGTTGACTATTACAGCAGTACAAAAATGTTGTTAATTGATATTTGTGTCATATAACTATTTTATTTATATAAATTTTCAGTTTTTATAAAATTTTCTGTGTTTGTTTAGCAAAAGCTCCTTTTGATTCTCTTCTACATCATTTCATTAAGTCACCATCACTTTTAAGAAATTCCTTCCTTCATGAAACCACAATCTCCCAGTTTCATGTTGCAATTTAACTGGTCTCTTGTGACATTGAAATGTTCTGATGGTTTTAAATGGACATCAATTTTATAGGCCCCATCTAAAGCTTGACTGAGTTCCAAGAAGTTATTGAATCTAATTTTAGCTGCTCACTCTAGAAAGTATAAACATGTATATTAAACCTTATATACATGTGTATAGTTTATATGTATAAATTCAACTTTAATATATTATGAAAAATGTGCATACAAAGCTATATTTTCAAACCCATCCAAAATCAGAGGTTCATCTCTAAAAATCTCAACTTTACACTTATTTTTTAACATTGAAAAACAGGTTTCCAATTATCCAAACTTTTTTTTTTGTTTCCTACATCTGCACATAAAATTTTTAAAGCATGTTCCATGATGAGTCAAATGTACTAACCACAGCAAATATTTGTTAATGGTTCATTTTGTTTTCTATTTTGCAATATATATTCTAAATCTTGTTTTCCAATATAACAAAGGATAATAGTTTTCTTCCCCGATACCCTGAAGTTAAATATCTTATTATATGTGGTTATAAGCCACATATGATTGCTGGGAATTAAACTCAGGACCTCTGGAAGACTGGTCATTGTTCTTAACCTCTGAGCCGTCTCTCCAGCCCCTTTACTCAAAGGAATAAAATCTGGCAGATGGATCTATTCCACTTTACAGAATTTGGAAAATTAAAATATGTATACCACAACTATGATACTTATTCCGGTTTTCAATGGGCAACTGCCTTAATCTCAGAAAAGGCTGATTCAGTAGTCATGCATTTATTAGAAGTTGTGGCCATATACTAGTACAAATAAAGACAGACAATGGTTCAGCATATGTGTCTAAGTAAATGAAAATTTTTTTTGCTTTTTATAATAAAAGCAAATTACACTTGAGGTTTTGTTGATGTGAGACATGATTACTCCTAACAGCATCCATCTATTCCCAAGAAAATATTGAGCACTGAAGACACTCCATTGGAGCTTGTTTTCTTCTTGGCACAACTGGCCTTTGGGTAAGGAACTGCCTATGCCTCAATCAACTACAATGTCCGGATTAGACAAACAGAATAAAAAAAAACTTGCCAAAGCTTGCCAAGACAGGATAATATGGTTTTGAAATTTTTTCCTGCCTCTAAAAATGGTCTGTTAGTTACTCCCGGCCTTGGCCAAAGTTGGTTGCTTCAATATTGCAAATGAGACTTTGGGTGATTGCCCAGATAGCTGGTTTTCTCTGTTATCTACTACATGTTTCAGAAGCTGTTTAATTGTTAATTGCTACTTCCTGCTTAATCAAGTAATATTATCTCTCTTCTCAGTCCTTTCATGGGGTTGAAGTTTAGATATTCATAGAAAACTTCCTCTTTTGATATAGTCAAGCCACTTCTCTCATAAGACTTAGACTCATTAGCATAAAATAATTATTAAAACATGTAACATATGTTTCCTGTTTAATATTATTTAAGCTTATTGTAATTCTAGTTTCATACTTGATATCTGGTCTTATTTTATATAGTTTTGTATTGGATTTGGAACTCTCTTAGTTTGGCAAAAGGGGGAGGTGATGAGAAACCTCCTTCAGCCGATGGCTTTGAGAACTTGAACCAGATGGGGATGTCACTTTTGTGTTCCCAAAAAGCCACTGTTCTGGCCAGCTCACTCTCTCTCTTGTTCCTGAGCTCCATACCTTGAGGTTAAACCCCCTTTCCTGTTCCATGGGTTTTCTCTCTAAATAAAGAAAGGCCTTAGAATACACCATTTTGGAGCCAACTTGGGATTATTTGACTCTCGTTTCCCCCCTTTATACGAGTTCAACTTCGAAAAATGTTGTTCCTTTGTTTAAATAATACATCCATATGTTATTAGTTATATTCTGTGTTTGACATCTTTATATACCAGTTAAATTTTATGAGTTATTTATTCTGTCTAGATGTAGTAATTATTCTAAGAACCATGACCTTAAAGTAAAGTGAAGAAATATTTTCTCTTTCATGTGGATATCACATAATACATTTCAAAATATTTTTTTCTTATTCACTATCTCTTTAATAAGTAGTCATTATAATTAATATTTATTTTATATAATAATCTATTAATTTTTTAAAATTCAGGGACTTTGGTTTAAGCAGTGTACCTCCCAAGTATCTGCCTGTGACTGGATAACTGGGTAGTAATAATGTTAAGTTATTTAATATCAATAAGATGGCCAACTTTCATTTTAAATCAAGTTCGTAAAGTTATTTGTATTGCCAAGTTTCTCTAGTTTATCTGTGGTTTGTAAAAAGCTTATGTTGCCTAGCAGTCAAGAGAAATTGTACAGCCTGTGTATGAGCACAACTTGTTTACTCTTTCATTTCAAAAATAAACTTTTGCTGCTCTGCCAACCACCCTAAATGAAAGCTATCCCACCTTACCAGAAATATGTCATGTTTTTCTGTAGCCAGAGCCAAAGGTGAGAAAGAAGGAAGAAAATGGAAAAGTACCCAGGCATGAAGTCTATGCATTTCCAATAGCAGCTGCTGGTGTAAGCAGTTCTTGACGTGTAATCATTTTTAGTTGATTTTTAGTGCAAGAATATTTCTTTTTAAAAATAATTATGTCTACTTTTATGATTTTTATAAGGATTTTCTCAATTTCTAGTTTCATTGTCATGTATTCAAAAGAACACTAAAACATGGAAATATCTTCATGGTATAAGACATAATAAGGTAATTTAAATATTAAAAAGATACTAATTGTAGGTCATTTGATACAAATTGGACTGTTTTTAATTTAATAACTTTGGCGTGTTTATAGGTTTCATCTGGAGAATGAAAACAGAGGAGATATGTGGATATGTGTAGCATATGCAACCAAGGATTTATATTCACAAGACTGTCAAGTAGGATGACCCCACCAAAGGAAAAGCTGTAACACCACAGTCTCACTCACGGTTTCCTCTTCAAAGCAATAATAATAGATATATATGGTATTAGCATTTCTTGCCTTTCAGAAAAAATAATGTTGTGGAAATACAAATTTGCACTGATTAAGTTGTCTCAAGAAAAATATAATCAACCCAAATACATATATACCTAGGTGCTAGACAGTTACAAAAAGATAGACAAAAAGGCAGACAGACAGATAGAAACATGACAGAGATAGACTTATTAGATATAGAGAGGCACGTGCGTGAGAGAGAAGCCATAAAGACAGAGAAAAGACTAGAAATGGTGTTTTAAGAAATTGGTTCACACATGTAATTATGGATGCTGATATACTGAACATTTTCAAGATATAAGCATGAACTGAAGACAAAATAGAGAATGACATAAAAGTTGAAGTTACAAAAAGTCCAAAAGGCCTACTCTGGTGTAATTCTTTATCAGGAGGTCAGCTTCTTTTTTGTTGTTGTTATTGCAACTGTTTTGTTTTGTTTTGCCTTGTTTGGTCTATCTTGCTCATTTCAACTCATTGTGTCCTGATATCTCACTCAAAGCCCACTACTGGAAATGTCCAAATCATCAAAACGAATGCCGTGAAATATGCATGATTAGAATGCATCCAAACATCTAAAGGACAGATCCTAGCCAAGGTCACACTGGCAATGAACCATAGTAACGAGGAGCTAATAAGTGACACAATTGAAAACCTGGTTGTGAGAGGTTTATATCAAGAGGAGATATTATGATAGGTTTTTAAGGATGGGCATCAAAGTATCTCTTTCTGTATCTCTTAAAACGTAACGTGGTGAATTAAGATCGTTTTAGACAAGACAGGCTATTCTTGGTAAACCATAGTACACGAGTGTGTTTGCTATAACAGATGGTTCTTAATACAAGTGGCAGCCAACCATCTGCAGTAGAACTCTTACTTTCTGTCAGTATGAATTGTTATAGCCAATATATTTTTGTTTGATACACCACGATAATTTCTTTTTTTTTGAAGTTTGCACATTTTCAGTATATTTTTTCAGATAGTTTTGATCTATTGCATTCATTGAATGCAAGAATGTGGAATCCACAGATATATAAATTCAACTATTAATAACTTGTGAATTTTGATCAAAGTGTTTCTCCCTTTTTTGTTTGTTTTGTGGGTTTTTTTACTTTTATAAGACAAACTTTTCTCATTTTACATACCAATTCCCCCAACTCCCCTCATCTTCAGTGGCTTTCTGGGACACAGACAGGATGTGCACAGAGCTTGCCAAGAGGTGAGTGACCAGTCCTTCAGCTGGACAACTTACTCTCTAGGCTGTAGGTCCCATTGTAAAACCTAGGCCCCTCCTCCACCAGAATTCTGCTGTACTAGCCAGCCAGAAGGCAAACCTTTTGCAGGAAGGCTAACTCAACATCACAGCATGGACCCTGCAATCCACAAGTCACACTCAGATCCTGTGACCACAGTTCTCTGGAACACAGACTGGGACTGCACAGAGCAGACCAAGAGGTGAACAACCAGGCTCTCAGCTGGAATACTCCCTGGAATTATTTTCTAAACAGGATAATATCTGACAAAGAAACTTACTTTATAAAGCAGTATAACAATAGATTAATTGATGGTGTTTTTTTAGTCTCCTTATTCCAAATGATATGACCTAGAAGACTGTCAGAGTGTGAAAGCCTACTTATGATGCCATTCTGGAATTGCCACCATGGGACTCAGAGAGCATTCACTTATGCAAGGTGCTTGCTGTATGAAGAGGAAGGGTTCTAACTTTTTTCTTATTGAATTATTTAATAACCAAAGTAATACGAACAAATTCTGCCTCACAAATCACTGGACTTGATTTTCTATATTACATACCGATAAATAGAGCTGATTTTCTATCAATAAATAAGCTTTTATCTCACTCCTTCTCTGCTCTCCAACCTCTTCAAGAGAAGCTGGGCATTCTGTTCTCAGTGACTTTTTCTCCAGAAGGCTTATGGGCAAAGTTTCCTAATGAGAAGCATTTATATGAGTCAGGGAAATTTCTGGCTTCATGGAGGTCACTGTCCCCTGAAGACAGTGCACACAGATGTGAGAGGAAGGCAGCTGTCTTCGCTGAGGCCAATGTCCTCTGGAGAAAGTTACACACAGATGTGGGAACAGATGTGAGAATCTGCGACATTTCCATATTACTTTTAATAACCAAAGCTGCAAAAGCAGAAATTATATGATACAGAACACTTTTCTTAACAAGAGAACTATTCAGTATAAAAAGTTAATAAAAGTGATACTTTTTTAAAAAAATCTTATGCACTAGAATGCATAAATGGGAGAAATTTTAACTTAAAAATATTAAGCAGTTTCTGAGAATTTCACTCATGATCTATGGTTATGTAACTACTGATCATTATTCAGACTAGATTTTAGCATATGTCTTATCTTCAACCTACTGTTAAGTTCGGTGGTTTTACCAGCTGCTGAGTGAGAAAATGCTGAAAATTCATTCACGTGCACAGGATCTAAGATGACTGATTCCAACACTTGAAAGATGAAGTCTCACCCACAGAAAGATTCTCTTCTCAGAGACTCAGATTATTTTTCTGTTTCAGGCCTTTATTTCTGATTAAAATTATGTGATTGCAAGATCTAAATATTCCATTTAAGAAGTATCACTGCATTTCGGCACAATTATATCTGTGTGTATCTTCTACAAATACACACACACACACACACAGAGAGAGAGAGAGAGAGAGAGAGAGAGAGAGAGAGAGAGAGAGAGA
>JABTXL010006712.1:32322217-32340459 GCA_025134845.1 Neodon shergylaensis
GAGAGAGAGAGAGAGAGAGAGAGAGAGAGAGAGAGAGAGAGAGAGAGGTATCCATCCTACACTTAAAAGGCCACATTGTTTTAATCTAAAAGGGTAGTAAGAGAATTTAGGTGTGGTGTAATTATAACTATATGCCGGAAGTAAGAGAATGACAGTATAAAGAATTGAACTAAGTAACTTTTGAATGGAAGTTTTGAAGAAATTATACAAAGCAGAAAACATCCATCAAATCTCAAAGAATGGTTGCATAAACAAGATATGCATAATTTTTTAATGTCAGTTAACATACCAATGTAGTTAAGGAAATTTCACAGAGCCCCGCTCCTATTTGAAGCCCTATGGGTAATTGATGGCTGCTGAGAAGAGGAAGCTAGTTTTCTCTAGAGAAAAGCTTTCTTATATCTTATCAAATCTCAAGAGTCATCCCTAAACACATATACATATAAGCAATAATAAATGGGCTAAATAGGATGTTTGTGTGTGGGATATGTACTGTGCTGTGTGTGTGTATATATGTATTTGTGTGTGTGTGTGTGGTGTAAAAATAATCACTAAAGAAGAAAGTGTGACCTTGAGAGCAAGCTAGTGGGGACCTTAAAGAAGATAGAGGGGAAGTAAAAGAAAGGTGAAAGTGCTGCTAACATTGGTGCTAACATTCCCAGTATATGAAAGTCTCAAACAATAAAAGAAAATTAAATTAAAAATTAAATACTATAAGGAGTAACCGACATTGTAGAGAAACTATTTGCCCAGCATAACAGTATTTTTGGATGTATGAACTCACAGTGGCTGTGACGACACGAACAAGAACTACAATCAACTTAAGTCACAGCACTGATGGAGCAGAATTCCTGAAGTTTCACTCCTGTGTGAGATGTTACTGGTAACTGCTAGCAGCTGCTTGAACAAGAAGAGAATTACTTCATTAGAAACTCCCCATGCTTCAGTACGTGGTCTTACTCCCATGCACCTTCTGCCAGCACTGACTTGGAATAGTGATTATCCAAACAAAGCACATAAACTTTAGAGGGAACAAAGAGGGAGAATGAGGTTGAATTAGAGGATATATTGGAGAGTGGGTTTGACCAAATCCTTTATATACATATAGGAAATTCTCAACAAAATACATAGTGACAAAGTGAATAATAATTTAAACTATGGTAATTCCTCTATTTGCAAGCTAGGGAAATAACTTATTACATACTAAGATTTACCCAAAATTAAAGTGAACAAGCATCAAAAAATAATGCTGCTATCCTATATATTAAATATAAAATTATACTAGATGTACTTAGCATTTAATTGACAAATGGACAGGTTTAGAAGAAATATGATGAAAAGTATCAGGGATGCAAACGATTTTGATTTCCTACTAAAACTGTCCTAGAATTTTTCAAAATCATTAATGTTATTGATTATAACACAATCATTTCAAATAATTTTCACTAGCTAAATATTTTGGTATATTTAAATCTGTGCATTGTGTTTCTGACATGTATTGATTTATTTTATTATTTTGTAATAAGTATATTGTATTTACATCATTTCTATTTCTTATCTCTCACCTCTAACTCCTTCTATTTCTGCTAAACTCTCTCTTAACTTAATGAATTCTTATTATTTAATTTTAATTGTTTCATATATGTTTCAATTTATGAGTCAATATATGTACATGTGTTTAGCAATAACCACTTACAATTGGAAAACCTATCAAGGGGTTCATCCTTTGAGGGAAAAAAACCTCCTAACAGCCATTAATAGTCTGTAGATCTTTATCTAGGCATGGGGATTTGAAAGATTTGTTTTTTTCCACATTGACATGTCTACCAGTGTTGTCATTGTGCAGGTCTTAGGTCTTGTTTAGGCAGCCATAGTGTTAAGATTTCTTGGATGTTACTTCCTGTAACATCACTCACTTAGAAGATTCCCTGGTTTCCTGATTTTATCTTTGGTCCCTTCTCTTCCACTCTGCTCCCTGACCTTAGGTATAGAAGTTGTGCTGCGTAAGTATCATGGGGAAAGGAAACCCTGTGGTCAGTATTGTCTGGATTTTGACAAGTTGTGGATTTCTGTGATCACGTCTGCCTACTTCGGTAAGAGGTTTGGTGATGGAAAAAGGCATGCTTATCTGTGGATATGAAGTTAGGGCTTTAGAGTGTACATGCAAATTAAACTGGTTTATCAATATGGCAACAGTAAAGTCTTCTTTAGAGACCATTGCATCCATCAGCTACAGGTAGCTACAGTAGAGTTACAGTACCAGGCACAGATATGTCCAATTTAGTGGGACTTAATAAAATCATGTGACTAGTGGTTAACTCTGTGTGCACCTTTGGGAGTCTCTTGCTATGCTGGTCATTTTGTTGATGTGGATAGGCTTTCTATGGAACCACAAAATCTCTTGAATAGCCAAAGAAATCTTGAACAAAAAGGAAAAAGCCGGAGGGCTTATCAGGCCAGACTTAAAGCTGTATTACAGCACCATAGTAATAAAAACTTGGACAAAATTGACATGCAGATAAATAAAACAATATAGAAAACTTAAATATCATTAGAAAAATTACAACCATCTTATATTGACACATTAAAAATGATCATCTTCAACAAATATTTCTGGATGTCCACATGTAGAAAAATCAAGATAACTGCTTTATTATCTCATTTAATGTTATAAAATCTAGAATATAATTTAATAATATTAAAGAGTAATACATTCTATGAGTAGTATACCAATAGACTCCATTTATGTGATTTTCCTGTTTAAGAAATTAAGGCAGAAAAAATTTTATTACTTAAATAGATATTGTAGACTGAGGTTCTGTTACATATAATTATGAACTCTTATGCCTAATCCACCCTCATATTCACTGTTAACTGTTGATCCTTTTCTGAATTTATTAGGTGTATAAATAGAAAACTTTAATATTTAATATTAAACATTAACACAGTACATTTTAATTCCAATATCTGACACAAAAATAACTCCAGCAATTTAGTTTAAATGTTTGACACAAGAAGCAGTAAAAAATGGAACTCATTCATGGCATTGTACCAATACAAGAAATATAAAGCTCTGACAAGTGTCAGTCAGAATTAAAGTCAGTGAATAGCATCCTGTAATAGAAAGGAATAGAACACATTCTATTTTCAATAAGCAGGAAAAAGAAATAGCAATATTGCATGGCAAAACCCATGTTTGCTGAATAGCTACAATAGTATTTTTCATAAAATTCTTAATTCGCAATATACTTTCTAAGTATTTGTACACATATTTTATCTATAATTTTGAAATATCAAATAATTTAAAACAAGATCATAATATATAAGTTGAAGAACAGATAATAAGTTGAAGAACGTATTATCTAAAATAAGTTAAAGAAAAAATAAGCTCATAATGCTGTAGAAAGCCCAATGAATTATGAATGTAGATTCATAATCACTGATATTTGGATATCTGAACAGAATAGCAGTTGTGAAGCAGTAAGCTAATAAGCCACATCTGAGCAGTACACACACACACACAAACACAATACCTATACATGAAGTAAAAAAAAAAAGCCTAATTAGTACAAACCATTCAAACTTATCTCCATTATCCATAAAGTAACACTAGACCAAGTTCATAAGCAATAGGGATTTGAAAGTGTGTTCATTTTCTAGGAGGTCGTGGGCACAAATAGATGTCAAGGGTTTTATTACTAGGGTGAGTGGAAATTCAAGGATTTTCTAAGTTCTCATATTACCTGTTCTCATGTTCCCTACTCTTATGTTCACTATTCTCTCTCTCTCTGACTGTTGGCATACTAAATTTCATAACATTCTCATGTGCTGTTCCTGTCTGCAGAACTTTTTTCTCCTCAGTATCTCCTAAACTCCTGTAATTAGAGGGGCTATACTGAGAATTTTAGATCATTTGAGTTTTTTATATTTTATTAAACATTTATTTTTGACATAGCTCGATTTCAATTCAGCTTAAGAACCCATTTGCTCCTTACCTTATAGTTATGAAGGAGCAACAAAAATAATTTTATGATTGCAGAACTAGGAAGGTTGAGAAGCCCTGCTTTAAAGATAATGAGATTATTCAGGCTCCTCTTCTCCCCACTTCCCCCACACCCCCAGTCCTCATATCAGGTATTATGTTTCTTTTCAAGAAACCCTACTAGCTCCCTAGACTACTGTGATGCCTAACCCAGTGTTGCATCTTAGAAATGGAGCTTGGCTGGAAGTAAACTGGTAAAATCCTGGAGCTCCCTTCATTGTTGATTTTCTGTCTAGAATTATAGCTTTGCACTGCATGTTTTCTGGTTTCTGAAAACATTTGTTTAAGGTTTTGCTGATTTTATCAAGTCATCTGTAGCCAAATATGAGACTTTAGCCATTTATCCTAAGTGAACAAAAATTTCTGTTTCTATCTCTACCTCTGCTTCTCTCTTCCTCTCTTCCTCTCTCTCTTTCTTTCTCTCTCATAAATAATAGGACCTTTATAGAGAGAAGGAAATGGATTTGATTGATTGTAACATTGAGATGCAATTAAGTATCTTAATTAGTATAATAATATCAAAGGGGAGAATCAAAGAGTGACAACAACAATGATAATTTGCTTAGAGCCTAGTACGAGAGAGGTCAGCTAATGGAATTATATCCTTTAGTTTTCAAAAAGGGAATTAGACAAAAGGCTGTGTCTCATTTTCAAGCCATTACAAAATTTGTGTGGAATAGGAAGGCATAGCTCTGCATAACAATGCATATGTGGATTTGCACTGAAGGGAAAACACAGCCATGGTTAGGCAAGGATTAGGATGAGCTCTTCCATTTTCTTCCAGTAATTAGTATTTAATCTTTGTAATTTCAATGAGATTCTCGAGCCAATTCTTTTGGCATCAGGAGCCTCTATCTCAGTCAAAAGTGCATAACGCTGTGTTGCCATAAATAGGTTTGTTTATTACTGCAGAATGCCAGCATTATTAATAGCTTTGGCCTTTGTGGAACATTCTACATTTATCACCCTCTACAAGTGTCTGAGACTGACAGTCTTTTCCCTATGCTAACTGTTAATATACTGATATCAAAGACACTGGCTTCAGAAGTGTCAGGATCATTTCATGGGGCTTAACTATTATTGTTGAAGAAAGAAGAAAGGCAAAAATGAAAATACCACAGCTTTCAATTCAAAGGAAATAGGAAACCAAAACTGTGTGCCAAACATGAGCATCCATGGCGTGCAAACAGACTCAGGCTAACACAAATAACATATTCCGGTGTGGAAAGGTTTTCATGAAACTTTTGTATTTGTAATCAAAAGGAAGTCATAAACCAGGGCAATTTTCAAATGCATTGGTGGAAACAACAGGTGGTTGGGAGACAACATTGAGGAAATCTCCCTGAAGATTTCAAGTTTGTTGACAGTGTTCGTGCTTCTGTTGGGTAAAGCCAGTGCTCTTAGAGGATAACACTCTATCTGTTAGTCACAGATAACAGGTTAGACACAGATGTGGTCACTGAGTGGCTACTAACACGACTAAAGAGAACTCCAAATCATTTGGCAGTGTCCACAATATTCTGAGCCTTCATAAATTTCTCACAAGACTATTAACCATGTAGATCTTTTAAATTAACTAATCCATTCATTTATTTCTACAGTACTAGTGTTAGGTCGACATTGTGTCTGTGCACCATATGTACACAGTGTCTGTGGAGACTCAAGAAGGAGGTAGGATCTATCTTCTGGATCTGGAGTTGGAGAAGATTGCTAACAACTATGTGGCTTGCAGGAATCAAATCCAAGTCCCCTGGAAGAGCATCAAGTTTACTTATCTATTGAATGATCTCTCTAGGTCCCAGAATTATAGACTTTTTTAAAGCAAGTAATTCTTTCTTCTTACAACTCAGATCACATTATTTATTTATATTTATTTGTTTGTTTATTTATTTTTATCGTTAGTCTCTGGATAATTTTTGACGGTGTTGAAAATCACTCATTGTACTAATGCAAGGTTAAAATCTAGGACAGCAGTATTGTGGGAGGCAAAATGATACCTCTAAAAATTTACATCCTAATCCCTGAGATGGAAGAATGAACAGCATTCCTAGCAAAAAGCAACTTTACAGATGTAATTTAACAACTGAGGTTGGGAGGGTTTCCTGAGCTATCTTTGAGAATATAACATAGAGAAGTTTCTAAACTATGGAGAAAAAAGCAATCAGATAACAACATAAACTTCCCAGTCTAAGGTGGCTGACTTTGAAGGAGGAAGGAGGAAGAAAAGGGTCAAGGATTGAATCTGAAAACTGCAAATGAATTTTTTGTAAGTCTCCAAAGTAAACAACCTGCTGATATAGTTATTTTCACCCAATGAGATCTCTACTAGACTTCTGATTTACATATAAATGGATTATTGTTTTGGTTTACTTATATTTTGTTTTAGTTTTTATGTATGTGTATAAAGGTGTGTGTGTGTGTGTGTGTGTGTGTGTGTGTGTGTGTGTGTGTGTGCCATTCTATGCTATGCCAGTGGAGACCAGAAGAAAACATTTAATCCCCTAGGGGTGGAGTAATAGGAGGTTGTGAGCCACCAGATAGGTTTAAGGAACTGAACTTTGATCTTCCAGAAGGGCAGCAAACTTTATTAACTGCCAAAGCTGCTGGATTTATAAAAATAGGTGACAGTAGTAACAGAGAATTTAGTATCAACTTAGCCAAAAAAGGTAATGAAATTGTAGACAATCTAGAGATAATTATTAGTTCACATGAATGAAATGTGATCTTTAGATTTTCCAACTCATTGGTATCTAGCATAAGTTTACTATACCACCATTAATCATAGCCAATAAAATAACAATTGACTTCCAAATCTCAAAAGCATGTAACAGAAGAAAGAAGTCGTATTATTTATGCTCTATGCAGGTCATGGCTGTGTCACAAGCTTGTATCATGGACTATCGAGTCTTCCTGTTCAGGGAACTAGGACAACATCAGCTTTTCCATAGAACACACACATTTACATTGCTAGAAAATTACCTTGCTGTATTAGACATGCACTCAACCAAATGAAATTGATGCAAATTATAATTATGTACATGAATAAAACAAGTCACTTTTTGCTGTGTTCAGCTGATCTTCTCAACAATAAATACTAAGATTAGGAGAATAGTAGAATGACAGAAAAAAATCACTGCTTTGCTTAAGAAAATGGTTGATATTCAATAACTCCTCCTGCATAAGCATTCTGACTAAAATACAAGAGAAATGATTGCTGATCACTAAAATATGATAAACATCACAGAATAAATATAATTATCCTGATTTACATTTGTTTCATATTGTAAGTCTACAAAAGAACCAGAATAAGTCTGGAAACTGGCATGTTGTTCTTTTTTGAAATGAGGTATTGCTTGAATCATACGCTTTTCAATGACTCCTTACCTTTAACTGCCTGAGTAATCCACTACTAAGAGTCATAAGGAAGGAAATGGCAGTTCTTAGGGAGCAGTTATATGCATCATACTCATGGATTACTGTGAAACTTCATCACCATTTGAAGTTGAACTACTTTTCATCACCTGTTGAAGATGAACTACTTTTCATGACAATTCCTTCACCCTGTTTGGAACAATGCTATGAAGACAAATATGGTTTGGAACAGAGTACTATTTATTGGTTTAAGCATCCTTCATAGTTTATTTCCTCATTCAGTGGGAAGTCTTGAAAATAGAGGAAAATTACAGGAAAACTGGAGAATGTGAAAGAGAAGTTACGTATGGTAATGAGTTCTCACTTAGCCGTAAAACTAATATCCAATTTCTAAGCATCTTCCAAAAATTCTACTTGAGCCTGAGGATGCAATGTATAGTACACACTCTGATGATGATGCCAAGTCAATTCAGTGGGACAAAGTGTAAGATGCTGTGGAGCCACTGTCATTCTGCAGCCATAAATCAAGATAATGCAGCTGTCTGGATGTGATAGAGGGAAGAATGAGGCTGCCAACCTAGTATGCCACAGATTAATAGGATCATATTGTTGAGTCAAATGTAAATTGACGTAGAATTCATCTAAAAACAATTGAAAGGCAGTCTTGACAGCTTAAGGGATGTTAGTCATGGGTGTGATTCTGCAAAGGGGCAATGTAGACATCTCCATTCTAGAAGAAGGAAATTTTCTGTTAAGTGAACAGTTTCATTACACTGGGATGAAGCTGTCTTTAGAGAGAGAAGTCTTTTGAAAGGTTTGTGGATCCCCAGGTGTCATCTTTAATCTACCTATGCAGTCTGTGTCTGGAAGAACTGAGATCTGAGGATGGGAATGAATGGGGCAAGATATAGTCTAATGCTGCCGACAACCATACCTCTCTTTCAGTGTAATTTTATACATAAATGTAACAAAGAAAGCAGTGATACAAGGAAGATTACTGGAGTTCAGAAAACATTATTTTAAAAAATCAGAAAACATGTAAATAAATATCAGTAAGTTCATATTAAATGTTAACAGAGCAGCTCTTTCCAGAACGTTCTCAGGACAGACCAGTTTAAACCCAGTGCCTGGCTCATATATAGATTATATCTGCAAAAGCATGAAAACAAGGCAGAGGGCCATATCCAGAGTCAGAGTACACTGAGGACAGCACTCAGCACATCCTTTCCCCAGATGGGGTTCTTAAACTATGATCCAACTTCCAACAAGAATAAGCATATCTTATGAATCAAATGCAAATATTTGATGCAGGAAGAACGAAATCATATTCAAGAACAATCCAGGGGAACAAATGTACCTGAGGTAAAGGCCCTCTGTCTTCTTTCCTGGAGCCTCTCTCACAGTCCTCTAAAGAAATGTTCATCTTGCAGTCTTCTTTTTTATTATTATTTTTTAAAACAAGTTATTGTTTTTCATCATACATACCAATCCAAGTTCCCACTCCCTCCTCTCCTCCCATTTCCTCCACATACCCTCCCACCACACCCATATCCTCACATTAACAGGTTCACAACTGCCTGTACAACAACTCCAGTGACCCAACACTCTTCAAGTTTCTCTGACCACAACTGCAGTTTTATTCATTTAATCATATACACATGCACACACACACGCACACGTAATTAAAGCTAAAAGAGTAAATATTTTCAAAAACAAAATATTTACTAAAATTTTATAGTCTTTGAACTTAATAAAATATTCCATAGTTTTTCTAACATCAATAATTATTTACAAAACCAACAGAGAAAGTACTTGATTTTTATTTCAATTGGGAAATTTTACTGACTCACAAATCTTAAAATAAAAATTCATTGGTCATTACCAATGCAAATTTATCAAATTCTAGTAATACACAAAATTATTCTCAGACTTCTTAAATTAAACTTTAGTACAAGAGACTATGGATTCTCATTTATTTAAAACTAAAAGTCTTATGTTCATTAGCAACCAATTTACATTATTTTCATCTCAATTCTCTGTAATGTTCTTGGAATATATATGTATATACATTAGCAATTGTATACAATAAACAATTACATAATTAATTATTTATTCTTGACTTTTCTTAGCTGGCTTCATTTATAATTGAACTTACTTGTTTTCTGTCATCAGTTAAAATTCCTTTTAATTGCACGGTGACTGTGGCAGGATAGCAGAGTGTCTCATAAACTAATTAAATGATTAATGAGGTATGGCTGAAAGAGCATTTGCTGCTTAAAAACATAATTCAGAGAGAATATAGCCTTCACATGAATTAATCTGCAGTGATATTTCATCAGTGTAAACAATACTTACCAATTATGTAAGAAGAAACTGTTTACTCCACTCAGTGCATCTTGCAAAATATATTCCATTATGAAGATTATTCAAGTTCCTTATCAAACTACAAAACTATTAACAACTCTGTCACAAGTAAAAAGGAATCTATAAACAGATTTATAAACTAAAGCAAAAGCAGAAACTTTTCTAGGTTGATGAATTAATCTTTTGAGAATATAATTGCATCATTCCCCCTGCTTTTTCTTCCCTAGAAAGCTTCCCATATTCCCCTCCATGCTTTCTTTCATAGTCATGGCTTCCATTTCCATTTTTTTCTTGTTTGTGTGTATATTTTTACATAGTAGGTGCATCAGACATAAAATGTATTGTTAAAGATATAAGCACAATCTTCCATTCTGTAAAATTTTCCTTTTATGAATGTTTTAAGGCTGTCCATTTGTTACTGGCTAACCAATTGGTGTGCTCATTTATGGGACTGCTCTCCTGCTCTCAGCATTCTTTTGTTGCCTATAGTTCTTTGTATAGAGCTTGCACCTTGCAGACTTTTCCTTTTTCACGACAACTATTGCTATTGTCCTTGTTTTAAATCTGCTCAATAGGAGGGAAATCACACGTGAATATAGTTTTTATTGTGTATAGAACTTAAATTTTGGCCTAAGAAAATATTAACCCAATTTTTGCTATTTTATAGCAAATTGAATGCAATTTTAAAATAGGTCTGAAATATGTAAATTATGTTTTCTTACTCACCCCAGATTTATAAGTTATGTGTGTTTTTAAATCTTAAAGTATCAAAAGTTAGGGTGTCCTTGTACCATGGATTGTGTAATATTTAGGGAAATGGGTTTGGGATGTGTAAAATACACAAGAAAGTAATTTGAAAGAAAGACAAATTAATTTATACTCAATTTCAGTTTCATTTTCAACTGACTTCAGTCCCTTCAGGACTGGTGAGGCAGATCCACAGTGTGTTGGAAAAGAACATATTCACTTCATTTATGCCAGGGAATAGTGAGAGAACACAGAGAGGCAGACAGATGACAGATATTTCATCACATAGAAGAAGGAGAAAGAAGGAGGAAGAGAGTAACAGACAGAGAAAGAACACACACAGCCTGGTCCCACCATAACATGATTCCTCCCATTCCTTACCTGGAAAGATACATCACCTCTTAGCACCCTTGTGCAATTGCTGAACAGACTCTTTAGCTCATGGCCTTTGGGAAATATTTGAACCATGATACCATGTAAATCATAGCTGAGAATCATCCCATGAATGTCAGGTGGTCATAAATGGCATCATAAAATACTTAACCAACAATACATTTTAAAGTGTAAATTTCATAGGTAATTTAAAATAACGTAATAGCAATATTAAACAAAAAATTAATTTTGTCATGAGATGTTCTATCATCAATCATTTAACATTCTCTAGAAGATAGAAACTTTATTTTAATTTTTAGGAACAATTTAATCTTAATGCATATTTGTATGTTATATGAGATAATAAGAAAAAATAATTTCTTCAACACATTATAATCTAAACACTAAACATATGAAAGAAAGAATATGAAAAGTAGCAAGGGAAAAAGGCCAAGTAACTTAAATCACAACTAACTTCTCAACAAAGACCCTAAAATCAAGAAAGGCTGAAACTGAATGAAGTCTTACAGACTCGAAGAGACCATAGATGCTAGCCCAAACTACAATATCCAGCAAAACTTTCAATCACCATAGATGAAGAAAACAAGATATTTCATGATAAATCATATTTAAACAATATCTATCCACAAACCCAGCACTAAAGAAGGGACTAGCAGGAAAACTCCAACCCAAAGAAGTTACCTAATATCTGTCAAAATCAACGGACTCAATTCTCCAATAAAAAACCCAGACTAACAGATTAAATATATGAAAACAGGAGTCAATATTCTGCACACAAGAAAAATGCCTTAACATCAAATATAGATATTGCTGCTACAGAATGAAGGGATGGAAAAAGATTTTCCAATCAAAAGAACCTAGGAAGCAAGCTGGTGTAGGTATTCTAATTTCTAATGAAGCCAGGAAATGGTGACTCATACCATTAATCCCAGCACTTGGGAAGCAGAGGCAGGCGGATCTCTGTGAGGTTGAGGTCAGAATGCGCTACAAGAGCTAATTTCAGGACAGGCTTCAAAGCTACAGTGAAACCCTGTCTTGAAACACACACACCCCAGCAAAGAAAAGAAATAGAAGCAAGCTGGTATAGCTATTCTAGTATCTAACAACCTAACAAAACATACCTAAGAGGACTAAGAGGGGTTAACAACATGAAATAATCAAATTGAGGGCTAAAATAAATAAAATAGAAACAAAGGAAACAAATGAAACAAAGAGGTTTTTTTTGTTGTTGTTGCTTATTTGTTTGTTTGAGATAAACCCTTATCCATACTAAGCAAAAGACAAAGAGAGAATCCAAATCAACAAAATCAAAACCGAAATGGAACACATAAGAGACTCTGATCCCTCTGACTTGTCTTGGAGAGGTGAAGTGCCCCTTGACTATGTCCAGGTTTTTGCCTTTCACTTTCTGAATCCCATTTCAGCTACTTGACCCTACAGCATGGGTTCAGAACTTGTTTTGGGTATAGCTACTCAATCTCTTTCCAGATAAGCATAATAAAGGAGTGGTGTGCAATTAAAAAAAGCCAAGCAGATAAACAATTTAAATAGACTGATAGTCCCTAAGGAAATAGAAGAAATCATTAAAGGTTTCCCACCCCAAAAGCCTGGACCATACAGTTTTAACACAGAATTCTAGCAGACTTTTAAAGAAAAGTTATACCAATATTCTTCAAATCATTCCACAAAATGGGAAGAGAAGACACTTTGCCAAATTCTTTCTATGAGTCCATAGTATCCCCGATACCAGAACCACACAAAGATTCAATAAAGAAAGAAAATTAGAGATCAATTTTACTCATGAACATTGACATAAAAATACTCAATAAAATACTGGCAAACCAAATCCAAGAGCACATTAAAAGGCTCATATACCATGACCAAGTATGCTTCATCCCAGAGATGCAGGGATGGGTCAAGATATAAAAATCAGTTAATGAAGCCCACAATATAAACTAACTGAAAGGAAAAAAAGTACCTCATGATCATTAGGTGTTGAAAAAGCTTTTGAAAAATCCAATACTCCTTCATGATAAAGACTTAGATGGATCAGGGATGCATAGAAAATAACCAAAATATAACAAAAGCAATATACAGCAAGCTAATTACTAACATCAAATTAGAAGGAGAGAAATTCAAAGTAATTTTACTAAAATCAATTATAAGACAAGGTTGTCCACCCTCTCCATATCTACACAATATAGTACTTGAAATTCTAGCAAGAATAAGACAACTAAGGAAATCAAGGGGAAAGAGATTAGAAAAGAAATCAAAATATCATTCACAGATATGATAATATACATAAGAGACCCATATAGCTCTACTATGATACTTCTACAGCTGATAAACACCTTTAGACAACTGGCTGAATACAAGATTAGCTAAAAAATATTCTTTGCCTTCTTATATACAAACTGTAAGTGGGCTTTAAAAAGAAATCATAGAATCAACACCTTTTGTAACAGACTCAATTATCTTGGTGTAACTTTAGCTAAGTCACTGAAAGACCTGCATGACAAGAACTTTAAGTACTGGAGGAAAGAAATTGAAGAAGATTTCAGAAAATAGAAAGATCTACCATGTTCATGGATTGGTAAAATTAACATAGTAAAATTGACCATCTTATCATAACCAATCTACAGATTAAATGCAATCCCCATTAAAATTTCAACAAACAAATGTCTGAACAGACATTAAAAGAACAATACTCAAATTCATATGGAATACTAAGAAACCCAGAGTAGCTAAAGCAATCCTGCACAATAAAAAAAATTGTCAATCACCATCTCACATTTCCACTACTATTACAGAGGTATAGCAATAAAAAAAAACACATGGTACTGGCTAAAAATAATTGGCATATCAATAATATCAAAATTAAGACCCAGATATAAATCTACACATCTATGGACACCTGATTTTTCCACAAAGAAGCCAAAAATATACAATTAAAAAAAAAAGAAAGCATGGTCAATAAATGGTGTTGGTCTAACTAGGGTGTCAGCATATTGAAGAATGCAAATAGATCCATATCTATCATGCTGCACAAAATTCAAGTCCAGATGGATCAAAGACCATAACATAAATCCAGATACACTGACCTGATAGCAAATAAAGTGGTAAATATGATCAATTGAATTGGCACAGGAGACAACTTCCTGAACAGAACACCAATTACACAGGCACTGAGATTGACAATCAAATTGGACCTCATAAAACTGAAAAGTTCCTGTGAGGCAAAGGACACCATCAATACAATAAAGAGCAGCCTGCAGAATTGGATAAGATCTTAGCCAACCCCATATCAGACAGAGGGCTTAATTTCAAAATATATACAGAACATAAGAAACTAGATATCAACAAACCAAATAATCCAATTTAGAAATGGGGCATAGATCCAAACACAAGAATTTCAAATGGCCAAGAAACACTTAAGGAAATGTTCAAAATACTTAGCCATCAGTGAAATGCAAATCAAAACGGCTGTGAGATTCCATTTTACACCTGTGAGCGTGGCTAAGATCTAAAACGATCTAAAACACAAGGGACAGCTCATGCTGGAGAGAATGTGGAGCAAGTTAAAGACTCCTCCATTGCTGGTAGGAGTGCAAACTTGTTTGACCAATTTGGAAATTAGTGTGGCAATTTCTCATAAAACTGGAAATCAGGCTATCACAAGACCCAGCTATACCACTCTTGGGAATATATCCAAAGGATGCTCACTCACAACACAAGAACCATTGCTCAGCTATGTTCATAGCAGCTTTATTTGTAATAGCCACAACCTGGATACAATCTAGAAGTTGCTCAACTGAGAAATGGATAAAGAAAATGTGTTACATATATACAATGGAGTATTAACTGTTATAAAAGGACATCTATTTTAATAATCCTTTCAGCCAATAGCTTTTAAGATACTGGCCAACTTTGGGCAGAGAAGAAAGAGAAAGAATAACAGGGGACAGAGCAGTTAAGGATACTACAAAAAAAAAAACCTCACAGAATCAACTAACCTGGACTCATTGGGGCTCACAGAGACTGAACTGCCAACCAGGGAACCTGCATGGGACTGACCTAAACACTCTGCATATGTGCTACAATTATGGTTATCCTATGGGACTCCTAACAGTGAAAAGAGGGGTTGTTTCTGACTCTTTAAAGGTTTTTGGGACCCTACTCTTCATACTGGGTCACCTTGTCCAGCATAAATACATGGAGAGGTGCTTAGTCTTACTGCAACTTTATAGGCCATGCTAAGGCTAGAAGAGAAGATCATGACAAGCATTACTGAGTATCCATCAGGGGCTAATGTGAGCAGAAGCAAAGAACATAAAGAATGAATCTTCCATGGGAGAAAGGGGTTATTGGGTTTGCAAAAAGAAAGGAGTTATTGTTGTAATACGAGCGGCCGGGGCTGCGTCCCCAAAACCCCGGCTGCTTGCTCAGCTAGCTTATGCCCGAAATAACAACACATAAACTGTATTCAGTTAAATACTGCTTGGCCCATTATATCTAGCCTCTTCTCGGCTAACTCTCGCACCTGGACTAGCCCATTTCTAATAATGTGTGTAAGCACCCCAAGGTGCGCTTACCGGGAAGATTCTAGCCTACGTCCATGCTGGGTCGGAGCTTCATCGCATGTGCCCCAGAGAGCAGAGCTGTTGAGTCTGAGCTCACTTCCTCTTCCTCCCAGTATGCTATTCTGTTTATTCCTCCCACCTATGTTTTAACCTATGAGGGCCAAGCAGTTCCTTTATTACTTAACCAATGAAATCAACAAATTGATATATGACACTCCCACATCAGTTATAGACAAATACAGTCTTTAAGAAAAGGGAGTTTTATATTTTTATAGTCCAAAGAAGATCATGGAGTACGTGTGTATGCATTATAGGAAGGCTTATGCTGTCAGGTCTGACCACTCTGTTTTGCACAAACAATAACAGTCTCATCCCTGGGAGGGGCTAATCATCCTTCTCCCAGCAGTCATTAGGTTCCTGCAGTACATTATCTATGGGTAAAGTCCCACAAAATCGTCAACTTCCCATGTTGTTAACATGCAAAACTGATAGGTACTGCTAGGAGGAAAGGGAAGGGGGAAATGATGCGATTCTATTTCAGTTCAAAACACACTTAAAAAGTAAGAAAGAGAGGGCAGCTCTTTGATCAACAGAAGATCTAGTATAAAAGGAGAATAAAATGCTGTATATTAGATCTTCTGTTTTTAGATAGCACATAGAAGTGAAATAGTGCTTCTCCTGCTATTCCTGACACTTCCTTCAGCATGGCGACCCCCATTCCTTAGACTGGGAGAGCAAGTTTCAGTGATTGCTGAGCTGTAATTGCACTTAATAACTATATTTAGAATATTCCGTATTTGTTAAAATATCATATTCTTAATATTTCAGCTGTGCCGAAAAAAGCGATGTTGCTGAGGAGATTGATATATGAAATAGTTTGATTGGACATTTCCTTGAACAAAATTTCACATTTTATTCCATAAATAAAGCTTCAAATTTTATTCCATAAATGTACACAAGTATAGTCAATTAGCAATAATTTACAAAATCAAAAAAAGGAAAGAGAATGAATGTCTTTAAAAAATTACTCATGAAGAACAGAACATAAGGACGCAATGATTTTTCCTGAAACAGAAACTTTCAAAATAACGTAGAACACTTTTCACTTCTAGGATTCTGCATTTTCTGTACAGAGGTTAGCTTGGAGGAGATGGTCAATTTTGCTCCACTGTAATTGTCTCATTTCATGTATGTATGATTTACCTGACAGTGACAATTTACCTTGTGTTAAATAAACCCTTATCACTCTAGTAACACGAGTGTGTTAATGCCACTTTAATTCTTGCTGGGTTTTTTAATTGAATCAACCGTCAGAGCATTAAATTCACACAGCTGACTTAAAATTTGCTTAGCAATAAGAACTATGGATTCAACCACTGAAATTATCACCTACATACATTCTAAAAAAAAGTCCTGTTGTTGAAGATTAAAAAAATAATCAAAAGTGGGGTTTTTTATTGTTTTTTATGTTGTTTTGCTTTTGTCTTGCATATGTGAGCATGTGCATTTGTGTGTGTGTGTGCCTGCAAGCATACATTAACATACATTAAAAACAAAACAAAAAAACAACAACCACAAAACAAAAGCAAACAAACAAAATGTGTGAGGGTGTGCACCTGTAATCCCAGGAGCTAAGAGGTAAAGGTGGAAGATCAGGAACTCAGGGTTGTCTTGGCTACACAGGGAATTCATAATAAGCTCATGTTGCCTGAGAACTTTATGTTGCATGAGCCTTCAACAACAACAACAAGAAATAAGTTATTCTGGTTTCCCTACATGAAAGGCAGCAGTGTAGGCTTCCCCATTCTTTCATGCCTCCAGGAATGTGATTGTCAACCCTGGTACCATTTTCCCCAGACTCAACTATGTTCTCTGTGCAGGATGTCTCTCACCTATAAAGGTTATTCGATAAAACCAAACAGACCTTGGCATTGATGGGTAACATGCTTAGGCATACAAGGTAATACAGTCCCAATGCAGTCCTCATACACTGAAAGGACCCTGTCCTTGATACGGGCACAACGCAATGCACCCACACATCTTTAACAATGCCAACTCCTCCAGACGTGCATGGACATGTCAATGTGTCTGTACACCCATAGGACACAGAAAGGTACTCTACAACTAAAAACAAATGGTAGACCAGATATGTAAGAGTACTACCCAGGGTAACCCCATCAATTCCTCAAACTTAGGCGCATGTAGAAATACTTTGACCTAACTCAGCTGAACTCATATGCAACCAAACACCTGATACTGACTCCCTAGGACTTGCTTGCATACAAAGGTTTTTTTTATTGTTAATACAAAATCAAACAAGCAAAAACTATTATAAAACCAGTGATATTAATGACTACAAATGGTGTACAGATATCCACAAAATAACAAAGAAACTTCACGAAACAAGGTAACACTGGATCTCTAGGACAGCATAATGTTTGGCATCTTAACAAGGAAATTGATGACTTTAAAATATAATTCTACATAATGATTTTAAAGAAACTCAAAAAGACACAAGTGAGTACAGACAAGTTATCAAAGGTAGTCAAATCATTTACAGTCTAAAGGAAAAATTCAGAAAAGAGACAGATTTTATTAAAATAGTATAATTAAAAATAGTGGACCAAAGAGGTATACAGATAAAATAAAAATAAAATTAAGAATCCTGTCCAGATACAGACTAGATTTTTTTATTTTTATCTATCTATCTATCTATCTATCTATCTATCTATCTATCTATCTAT
>JABTXL010006712.1:32340789-32361633 GCA_025134845.1 Neodon shergylaensis
TCTCTCTCTCTCTCTCTCTCTCTCTCTCTCTCTCTCTCTCTCTCTCTTTGCTTCTGGAACTGATGCAAGATCTTACTCTCAGCCAGTGTTATGCTTGCCTGACTGTTACAATGCTCCCTGCCATGATTGGCATAAATGATACCCTTTGGAACTATTAGCCCTAAGTTACATGTTTAATATTATAGCTGCCTTGGTCATGATAATTACTACAGCAATTGAAGACATTAACATTTGAAGACCTGAAAACAATGAAAGGCAAACATTGCAAGAAAAGCTTGTGAAACTGATGGGGTATCTATAAGCAAAGAAATGTTGGACTCTAAATATCTCAAAACAGAAAACAATGAGAAAACATAAAAATTTGCTTAGTTAAATAATAGCTGGAAATTTCCCAAGTCTTTAGAAAGATATGACCATATGGGTCAAAAAGCTCAAAGGAACCCTAACCACATTCCACCTAATGTACTATGTATGCTTAGTGAATTTTGAAGTAAAATTGAAAGTAATAGCACCAATTTATTGTTAAGTTAAAATAAAATATAACAACTGTATTTTAATATTTATACATTGTTCATTTTAAGAAGTGATTTCAGGAGTAGGCAATGATACAGGGGAACAAAGTCAAACATTTACAATATGTGGGCAACAACAATGCTACCCCCAGAAAGCTGACAAACTCATGGAAACTGAACAATCAACTACTGAACCACACCTGGGTCAAGGAAGAAATTAAGAAAGAAATTAACGTCTTCCTTGAATTTAATGAAAATAAAGAGACAACATACTCAGACCTATGGGACACGATGAAAGCAGTGCTAAGAGGAAAGTTCATAGCACTAAGTGCCCACTTAAAGAAAACGGAGAAAGCATACATTGGGGACTTAACAGCACACCTGAAAGCTCTAGAAAAAAAAGAAGCAGACGTGCCCAGGAGGAGTAGAAGACTGGAAATAATCGAACCGAGGGTGGAAATCAACGAAATAGAAACACAGAAAACAGGGGGAGGAGACAGAAATCTTAAATAAACAAACAAACAAACAAATAAATAAATAAAAGAATTCTTGCATAGAACCTGAATTCAAATCCCAACATCCACAATGGATTCCTCAAAACTACCTATCGCTCCATTGTGTAAATGTACCACATTTTCCTTATGCATTCTTCAATCAAGGGACATTTAGGTTATTTCGAGGTTCTGGCTATTATAACAATGCTGCTACGAACATAGTTGAAGATAGGTCTTCATGGTATGATTGAACATCCTTTGGTTATATACCCAAAAGTGATATTGCTGGGTCTTGATGTAGGTTGTTTCCAAATTTTCTGAGAAATTGCCACATGGATATCCAAAGAAGCTGTACCAGCTTGCATTTCTACCAACAATGAAGGAGTGTTTCCTTTACCCCACATCCTCTTCAACATAAGTTGTCATCAGTATTTTTGATCTTTGCCATTCTTACAAGTGTATGATGGAATCTCAGAATTGTTTTGATTTGCATTTATCTGTTGGTTAAGGATGTTGAGCATTTCCTCAAGTGTCTTTCAGCCATTCTAGATTCCTCTGTTGAGAGTTCTCTGTTTAGGTCTGTACTCAGTGTTTTTATTGGATTATTTGTTCATTTGATAACTAATTTGTTGAGTTCTTTGTACATTTTAGAGATCAGCCCTCTGTCCAGTGTGGGGTGAAGATCTTTTCCCATTCCTATAGGTTGCCATTTTGTCTTGTTGACTGTGTCTTTTGCCTACTGAAGCGTCTCAGTTTCAGCAGGTTCTTTGACTCAGTGACATACTTTCCTAAGAACAACAATGATTTTTACAATTTATACCTATAGGAAAACATTACATTTTATGCCATGAATAGATTCAATTTGGTCAATTATGCTATAAAAAGCCAAAAGTATGTCTGTAAAACTTAAGTTAAATATATAGCCTAAACATCCTCAAATTTCAGAGTCAATGATTGTAGATTTATAGGAAGCTATTGGGTTTGTAATGATTTTACCTATTAATATACATACATTTAAAGACTATATATAAAGAAACATATATTTAAAGAGTATTTGAATTATGGTAATAAATTAGGAGTCCTAATGCAACAGTTGTAATTCGATAATTATGTTTCCTTCATCTAGAATATGAAGTTACTCTAAATTGAAGAACATATTTTATTAAGTAAAATAAATTAGTTTTAGTACTGCAAATATATGAAGTTAATTCTCAATCTTTATGAAGAAAATTTGTGATTTAGCATAATTTACTGTTTTCTAATAATGCTAGTGTTATGCTTGGTTGTTGACTTAATTCTTTGGATAGAAACAAACTATCAAGACTAATGATAATGTGGACTCTAGTAATAGCAAAAGCACAAATAATTTTTACTGGCATAAATAAATGTTACAGTAAGCTTCTAAATTCTGATGACATCTGTGTTTCTTTTCTCACTCTGCCATCCCCTAGAACAGTGGTTTTTAACATGTCTTTCACGACCCTTATGGATCACATATCAGATACCTGAATATCAGATATTCACATTATGTTTCACAATAGTAGTAAAATTACAGTTATGACGTAGCAACAAAATAATTTTATAGTTGGGGGTCATCACACTGTGAGGAACTGCATTAAAGGGACACAACATTAGAAAGTTTGAACCACTTGCCTGGATCCATCCTCTGTATCTTTTTTTTTTTGTTTTGGTTTTTTTGAGACAGGGTTTCGCTGTAGCTTTGGAGCCTGTCCTGGAACTATCTCTTGTAGACCAGGCTGGCCTCGAACTCCCAGAGATCCGCCTGTCTCTGCCTCCCGAGTGCTGGGATTAAAGGCGTGCGCCACCACTGCTGGGATCCATCTTCTGTATCTTAAAAGAAATTATTGCTAAGTTGAAAGACTCAGTCATCACTGGAGTTCTCTTTGAAGTCTTGAAGAGCCATCATTTGATTGAAGTTGAAAGTTGCATAGGAAGAATATTTGGGAAGTAAATAGGAAAATGTAAAAGCAGTTTCACAAACAGAAGTTATTTCAAAGACCTCAGTATAAATACCTTGGTCATTTAAGAAAACAATTTACCAAATAATTAAATAATTAAAATATGATCAAATATTTATTAAGGACTAGTATATATCAGAGTTTATTCTTACTCTTGGAATACAGATATAAAAATTCCATAAAAATTTTTAAAATAAACAAAATCTTTTTTGATTCATTGTTTGTTTAGTTATGTTTTCCTGTGCTAATGATTGGACTCTAGGCTTTTTTATTTAACTGGTTTACCAAATAAGATCACTAGTACCACTTAAAAGTTTTTGATTTCCATACAAATTTAATATATAACAACATGATACATACACTAAGCAGGTATATGTTAAATATCATGCAAAATATGGTTAAGCGCTATTATAAAGCTGAAAATGTTATTTTGTTATAGTTATATGATCAGCAGCAATTAAAGAGAGCTTAATGTTGGTATTTACTATAGGTTTTTCTGTGTTTTTAACAAAATTATCACAAGACAAATAAAGCTATCTCCTGGATGCTCACTGGACCGTCAACTTGGAGTACACAGCAGAGACAAACAAAGAGATACCATGCCTCAATTAAAAATAAGCATGGAAAGAGTACTGAAAAGATGTATCGGAAATGCAGAAAGACTACACAGCTAGGTCAAAGGTACTAAGTGCACAGGAAAGTAGGGTCATTGGTCATGCCCCAGATCTACAATATAAACATAAACACGGAATTTAAATATAAGGTTTCAACTTTTGGAGGAAGATAGTGAAAGTTCTAATTTAAGAAGGCAAATAAAGTGCTTTAATTCACATATTTCATAAGTCAAACTTACAAATATGTAGAGAAGAAATATATGAGGAAAAGTCAAAGCAAGGATGAAATTTCATTAATTACTCTCTTCATATAAAATATAAAGAAGAATGGATTTGTGTAACTGGATGTTTCTCTCCCAATTACAAGGTCTTGACTAACCACTCTGAGGTTTAATATTTAATGTATGGCATACATAGTTTTCAAAGATGGCAAGAAGTAACAGTTCATTGTGCATATTTGTTATAGTTGTATAGCTCAGTACTTTTGTGGGACTTCTAACAGTGGGAGTAGGAGCTGTCTCTCACTCTTTTCCTGGCTTTTGGGACCCTTTTCCTAATACTAGGTTGCCATTTTCAGGCTTAATAAATGGGAGAATGTTTAGTATTACTGCAACTAGAAATGCCATCTTTTGTTGATATCCATGGAGGCCTGCCCTTTCCTGAACAGAAACAATGGAGGAAGAGTAGATTGGTGGTGGGGACAGAGGGGCTGCGGAGAAGGGAATAAGAGGAGAGGATGGTAGGGAAATTGTAGCCAGGACTGAAAATAAATAATAATAAAGTAATAAATAAATAAATAAATAGAAAACTTGATACCATTTTTACATTTGTTAATTGGGACTGAGCTTAGAAGATCAAGTGGGACCACTGAATAACCAGTTTTATACAAAAACAAGGTTTGGATAAGATATATATTTGCCACAAATACACATTTAATAAAAAATCTGGTTTATATGTTGATGTGGGGATATTTCTCAGCTTTATAAAGTAGAAATTATTTCCAGAGATTACAGAGAAGTCAAAACTCTTAACCAATTTCTTTATATGTATTGCAGTTGATTTATATGTTTCCATTTTGCTTTAGAAAGAAGATACAAATTAGATTTTCCAAGCCTGTGAGATATCTCAGTGGGTATAGGAACTTGTCAACAAATCTCACAAACTGAGTTCAGTCTTTGGGGCCACCATGGTAGAAGAAGAGAACTTCTTTTCCCTTATGTTGTCCTCTGACTACCATATAAGCATGACACACGCACGAGCGCGCGCACACACACACACACACACACACACAGGTAAATGTAACCCCCAAAACCCTTTGCCCCAGAAGCTACAAGTGTAGCTCAGCTTGTGCAGTGTGCCATTCAGAAACAATGCCCTGTTTGCTTTCCCCAGCATTTTCTAAAGCAGGGAAGATATGGTGTAAGAATTCAGGTCATAGAAACAAGAACATAGGGTCCAAGCATTTATATCATGTACGTCCTAGTTTTTTCTCCTGCTGATATGATAAAATACTCTAAGAGATTAGCAGAATGTCATTGGGAGATTGTTTCTTGCTTTTTTGAATAGTAGTATTTGGTTTTATCATAGGGCCCTGAGCTATTTAGTATCTTAGTATCTAGTATCTTAGTTCTTGTTCACCCAAGCAGTGTCAAAGCAGAGTAGGCCTCAATCAAATCAATTGGTGGTTGGGTGCTTCCACGAGCTTTGTGTCACCATTGTACTAGCCTATAAGGCAAGGTATGAATGTATATCAAAGGGTTTGTGATTGGGTTGCTGTTTGTTGTGCCTTATTGGAGCACAGACCACTTCCTGTACTAAATGTGCTAATATGTAGTAGTGAAGGGTCTATGTAGGCATCAGCATTACTTCTCCAGGCTCAGCAATGGGGCATTGCCATCAGTTTGTGAAAAATTATCAGCTTCATATAGACCATAAAATGTCTAAGATGGCTCAAACAATCCTGAATACTAAAATAATTGCTGTAGGTATAGTCATCTCTGATATCATTGTACAGCAGAGCTATAATAATCAAAACAGAATATCATTGACACAGAAACAGACATACTGATCAATTGAATCAAATCAAAAGTCCAGACATATATCTAAATACCTATGAACCCCTTCTTTTTGTATAATAGCAAAAGTATATACACTGAAAAGAAAAGGTAGCATCTTCACCAAACTAGGAAGCTCAAACTGGATGACTGCATGTAGAGGATTTGAAACAGTTCCATACTTATCATCCTGTACAAAATTCAATTCTGAATGGATCCAAGACTCTACATTAATCCAGATATGGTGGACCTGATAAAAGAGAAAGTGGGAAATAACCTTGAATGCATTGACACAGAAGACAATTCCCTGAACAGAACACTGTTAGCATATGTATTAAGATAAAAAACTAATAAATGGAATCTAATAAACTGAAATGCTTTGCACGGTAAACAACATGGTCATTCAGATTAAATGCCAGGCTATAGAATTAGGAACGATTTTTTATAAACTACACATTTGATAGAGAGTCAACATCAAAAATGTATAAAGAATTTTTAAAAACTCAGGTCAAGAAAACAAATAATCCAATTTTAAAAATGGGGTACAGATACATATAGAAAATTTCCGAAGTAAGAAACTCAAATGGCTGAGAAACACTTAAAGAAGTGTTCAACATACTTAGGTATCAAGGAAATACAATTCAAAATGACTCTGAGATTCTATCTCACACCCATCAGAATGACTGAGGTCAAAACATGAGCAACGGCTCATGCTAGCAAAGATGTGGAGTAAGAGGAACAGTCATCTATGTCCATTTCTGTTGGGAGTGTAGAATTATACAGCTACTATGGGAATCAGTGAAGGGGTTCCTCAAGAAGATAGAAGTACATCTTCTCAAGATTCAGCTATACTACTCTTGGGCATATATCCAAATTATACTTTATCCTATCACGGAGATACTTGTTCAGCCATGTTTACTGCTGCTTTATTCATACTTGCCAGAAATTGCAAATAACATAGATATACCTCAACAGAGGAAAGTATAACTAAAATGTGGTACATTTGCATAATAGGGTATTCTTTAGCCTGTGAAAAATTCAGGCAAATGGGTGGAACTAGAAATATCATTCTGAGTGAAGTAACTCAACGCCCAGAAAGAAAAAAATATGGTATGATTTTGCTTATGTGTATGTATTAGCTGTTAAGTCAGTGATAATCAAGCTACAATCAATAGAACCACAGAGAGTAGGCATAGAGTAAGGGATTAAGGAAACAGATCTCCCCAGGAAAGGGAAATAGAACAGAAAGTTATGGCCAGATTAGGTTAGGGGATTGGAATTGCAGAATCAAGAGTGGAGGGGAAAAGAATAGGGAGGGGGAAGTGTCAGGTATAGCTAAAATTAAGTGCCATTTGAATGGTTGTGTGGAAACCAAATGCAGTAGAAACTTGATAATTATATACATATACAAAGGGAGTCTAAATTAAGTCACCAAATAATGGAGGAGACTGAGACCTAACTAAACATCTCTCATCACCAAATGAAGCTTTTATACCAGAAATGGGTTACATCTAATAGAGTTTTTGCCCAAAAGGGCCCCATGGGAATCACCAACAACTCAGGCTATTGCATTGCTTTTTATGATTGCATTTAGGATTCAGAATGGTTTCCTTTTTCCTTAAAAAGTTTATAATCAGATAGACTCCATCTCCTTACCAGACTTGAGCATAGAAGGCTTATCTCCTCTGACAGCTGCCTCTAGGTACTAGATCATATCCCCTCAAATTCAGAAGAGGTCATTTTCTCTGAGGAAAACTTGTAAAAGAGAGAAACAGGATATTGGATACCATCGTCTCTTTACTTTCATGACAATGCACCAAGCTTAAACTATTTTTCTTGTGATACTCTACCTTATGGGGAAAAAAAAACAGACAAACAAACATGTCAAGTTGTATTTCTTGAGAAACTTCATTCAGCCATTTGTGTTTCTCCAAAAACTGTCTCTTACCCATTTGATTTTATTCCTTTGGCTTTCTTGCCCCTCTCCAATTTTATTTCTTCTTGCTTTCTTGAACTGCATCTTGTAATATCATATTGGCACAAAAAAAAACTTTGTGTCAAGCTTTGTTTCCTGAAGAACTTGGGCTAAGTTGTGAACCCTAAGTATGTATGAGGGAAAGGGACAAAGTGTCAAAACAGAGGCCAGTGGATGAAAATGATTTTAGAAAGATATAATCAACTTAATAACATTTGCCTGTTAAGTTGAATAATAGGAATGAGCCATAGCCATTAATTTTCAGTACAAAAGTCACTTATGATCTTGATAAGTGCCAATTTACTTCAAGAATATTAAAATTATTTATGACTATAAATTAAAGCCATCATTACTATAGCCCTCTATGTTTAGTAGACATTTTTAGTTTTCCTCCAGTTTCATTCCTATCCACCAGATTAATCTGCTAGAGTGCCTTCTTGTTAAATGATCCCTGTAGTGTTAAATGTCTTTACCTTCTAAGTGAATAATATTGCTCCATTAAATTTTATTCTTTTGGCAATAGCCAAATAGTCCAGTATGCAGTGTACCTAACTCCACTGGTGATGCAAGAAATATTACCTTGACTTCCTTTGACTTTATTTCTACAGCACTAAAATTGTTGTCTGCTCTTCATGCATCAAGTTCAAAACAGTTTCCCTGTAGTAAAGAACACAAAGAGAAAAAGAACCATTTAGATGTTGTCTTGCTTGGAGTCTAAAGCAACAGAGCATCAGTATATAAAAGAAAAGTTTTCTGGACTGACCCCCAAAAGAGTGGCAAATAGAGAACTTATATAGCCAGAAGAGGAACAGGTCACATTTTTCCTGGAATTATAATTTCATGTGTCAAGTCTTATATTGCATGATTGTCAGTTTCAACAACTGGAGGCCTGGAATGGGACCAGTCACAATATTTGCATTATAGCTGTCACGGACTATTTTACTGAGTTACTGAATGAGCTACCCTTCATAACTGAGATTAAAATAGCTGTGGGGTGAGCTTGGTTATCTAGAGTTCCTTGATGATTCTCTTGCCTGGAAGGAAGTTTTCTAAAACAGGTAGGAGGTGCCCATAGAGACCAAGACTGGAGTAAGACTCCCTAAAGTAGAAATTTCTTTTTGAGCAGGATGATAGCTGCAGTTGGAGTCTAGTTTCCTTGAAGGAGCTGTGATCCCGTGATGCTAATCTAACTGGGGATAAAGTGTGGGATCTGTCAGCTCTCAATCCAAGACAGCTAAGTATGAGGGCTGTCATTCCACAACTTGAGCATAAACATCCTGTGCTCTCTGCCTTTTGAGAGTATGTGCAAAATGAACAGCTACCTCATGTTCCTGCCACTGATGATGACAGGAAAGCCTTGAGCTGTGAGCCAAAATGAATTTCTTAAATTGACTTTGTCAGATAGTTTTTCACAGCAGCAGGAAGAAGTCACTGAAACACTAGTGTTTACCTCATCATTACGGACAGTACACATTGCTGTGACTATTCCTGAGCCCTGCAGAATTGTAGGATAAAGGCGAGAAAAAGTGTAGGTTGCACAAATGGACATGTTTTGTGAGTTAAAAGAGTTTGAGTTTATATAACAGTAGGATAATCTAGAGAAGATCTTGGCTATTCAGCTGTCTTATGACACTTCAAATATCCATCTGTCATCATTCTATTCCTGTTTTTTCTACTTTACATTGATCAATGATAAAGTAACTCACCATAATTTTTCATGTAACCTGTCCCTTTGATTATCTGCATACTGAGTACAATTTTCTAATGTCCCTCTTCCCTTGTTGATCAATATGTAGCCCAAATCCTGCCCAAACATCAAGATACAAGAAGGAAAATCAATAAGTAAATTCATTGTGTTATTGAGGAACATGGTGGGAATTTTGTATTTAGGTTCCAACATCTTTTCTCTTAGAGCACGTATTTACCAGCATATTAAGTAAAATAAAAGTGAATTCCAAAGTCCTTCTGGGTAACTGGTCTGTTTTATTTATTATTGTAACATAGTACAATATTGCCATGACTAAGTCAATATATAAGAAGAAAACACGTCATTGTGAACTTGCTTAGAGTTTTAGAGGGTTTTAGACCATGATCGTTACAATCATAAAACAGATGCAAGGCACTGGAGCAGTAGCTGAGAACTGTACAGCTTTACACTCTCATTTGCTCACAAATGCACACACACACATGAATGCACACACACCTGCATGTACACATTCATGTGCAAATATACATGTGTACATACATGCTCTCACACATACACACATGGGGGAGAGAAACAGACAGAGACAGAAACAGAGAGAGACGAGAGAGAGAGAGAGACTGCGTCTGGCTGGCTTGGGCTTTAGAAACTTCAAAGTTCACCCCTAGTGGCAATCTTTAGTAAACTCAATCTGTAGTAAATTTCTCTGAATTCTTTATGTCGGGTCACTTTAAGAGTGCCTATAAAGTGATAATGTCTTGTGACTCTACCTTAACTAAACCTACTCTTTGCTAATGCCTGAAACTTTTGCTACACTTTAGTTATGAGTTTCCAAGGTCAAGAAGGTAATGCAAAGCAACCCATGGAGTCCATGTTCTGAACAAGTTCATGGCTGTGAATCGTTCAGGTGCCAACTCTGTGGTACTTGATTTGGCTATAGCCTGTTACATTTTGATAAACAATTGCATTAATGGGAGGGGCTTGGTCCTGCCTCAAGTTGGTATGCCAGGCCTTGTTGACTCCCCAAAGAAGACCTTATCCCTTTGAGGGAGGGAGTAGATAGGTGATGGTAAAAAGCGAGGTGGGAGAGTAGGAGAAAGGGAGAGAGGGGGAACTTAGGTTGGCATGTAAAATGAAAAGTAAATTTCTTAATAAAAGTAGGAAAAATACTACAATATAATTTAGTATCTTTAGATCATGTAAAACAACAATTGCAAAATGACAGCCTACAGAAAAGATCTTCACCAACCCCACAACAGACAGAGAGTTCATCTCGAAAATATACAAAAAACTCAAGAAATTGGTCATCAAAAGCATAATCCAATTAAAAAGAAATAAAGTATAGTCCTAAACAGAGAACTCTACAACAGAGGAATCTAAAATGGCTCAAAGACATGTAAGGAAATGCTCAACAATCTTAGTCATCAGAGAAATGCATATCAAAACAACTCTGTGATTTCATCTTACACCTGTAAGAACGGCCAAGATCAAAAACCCTGATGACAACTTATGCTGGGAGGATGTAGGGTGAAGGGAACACTCCTGCGTTGCTGGTGGGAATGCAAGCTGGTACAGCCTCTTTGGATATCAGTATGGTGATTTCTCAGAAAATTAGGAAACAACCTTCCTCAAGATCCAAAATTGCATTCTTATTAGCTAAGCACATCTTTATATCAGTATTAGTTCTAAAGGCCTTGCAGATTCTAAAACCCAAAGTCATTAGAACTTTCTTTCAAAACTTTGTAAGGGTGTCATACAAAGCTTAGTTCACAGTTTTCTATCAATTATTTACAGAACACCTGGCCATACAGATCCTTTCTCTGTCCCCTGTGTTTCTCACCTTTATTACATTCCTATAGCCTATCATGAAATAACCAGTACGTTATGCAGGGTAGGTAACACTCAACAGAAGTGATGCCTTGGAGTCATTTGAAGTCACATTTAAAATACCTGCTTTAGGTGTTATCTGAGTCTGGCCTTCTGAGTTTCCTTTACTACCAGCAGCAAAATACTTCCATTTCCTTCCACAAGGAGTAGGTGGAGAGGCCATGTTCATATTCATTCTTGATTTATAAGTAATCATACATTGTGATTATATAGAAAAATGGCATAATATATAATATATAGAGCTGATCCATAGAATTTTATTATCAAGTTCAAATATAATTATGCTATCTTTAAAAACAGCTGATTTAAAGTAAAAATTATATTCTTTAACTGAACAGTTATAATACTGTTTCCAACGTATAACTTAGCAATAATATAGTGATGACATAGTTGCAGTTTTAAATATGTCTTCACAGTAGACTGAGTTTGAACATGGGCCGTGGATACAGAAAAACTTCCTTAGCAATTTCTTCCTATCACATGGTGCTTGAGATCTCAAGCTTCCCTTAGTTCGTGCTTGTTTGTTTTTAGAGTTGTTGCCTGCCAAGGAATTTAAGCTTTGAAATGATGTGATCTACTTTATAAGTTAATAAAGTTGTGTTATTTCTCATAGCCAAATATTATTTATGTTCACATCCATACATCTATTTTATAGAGCTCATGGTTCATGTCCTTTATTTTCTCGCTTCTCAATTCAACGTGTAGTCAGAGAGTGGTAGGATAAGAAAGGGCCAGGCAAACGCTGACCACTAATTCTCCATCACACAGATATTGCTTTCCCATTTGTAAGTGCCTTCAACTTTTAGCAACATTGCTCTTTTACAAAATAATAACAATAGTAACAAAATAAAATAAGAAAAGCACATGAGCTTAATCACACATCTATTTCATATAAAGCAGGATTCAAAACCACTTTGTATGCTATTTAATAATTTTGCCTGAGAGAAATTGTCTATTTCTCATTAGAGGGTATAGACCAAGAAAGAAGTCATTTGGTGAGACCCAGAGCTAAAGACACAATGTCAATTACAGCCTTCTGACCTGAATTCAATATAGTTTGAATGATACAATTTTCCCCTTAAATATACAAGTATATTTAATATTGTAGCTCCTTACTGATCACAAATGAAAATGAGTCTGGGAAATGATAATGGAAATCATAATTCGTTTTTAATACCGTGTTAAGATAATTCTAATTCTTCTATGATAAAAGGCTAAATCTAATTGTAGAATCACTTGCATACTCTAAAGGGTCAAGGGATCTCAGATCAGAGACAACAGGAATGAAAACTGGCTATAGGGCTTCTGCATAGAAACAATTACAAATTTCAAGACACTTGTCTGACCACTAAAGGAAGCTTACACATTAAAGGATCACTAATGGAGCTACAGATTCACACAGTTTCGGGCTGATCTTCAATAATGTATTTTCTTACAATTAGTCTCAGTTGGTTTGATTACTGAGCAAACAAAAATCATAGGACATGAATTAAGAACTATTAAATATTAATGGTAGAACGGGGCAAATTATACAATTGTCTCTACATTTTCATGGTTGAATTTTATTTCAGTTTAAACTGGAAACATCAGATTGAGACAAAAACATGATAATAAGTACATAAAACAAAAATAAATAAAAAATAATTATTATATTTTGATGGAGGAACAAACCAACTCTCCCAGATTCAATGGTATCACATGAAAAATAATAATTCAAGTTTCCACAAACAAAATCTAAAACCATTGACCAAAAGAACAATCAATATATAAAAATATCCAAATTTCAGTTATTGATATCCACCTGCACATGTATGAATTTACTAGAATGTAAAAAGTACAAAACTCTATGAATCTAAGCAGAAAAATAACCACTAAATTAATTTATAAATTAGATTTTAAATGTTCTAAAAATCAATTCTTGTGTTAGAAATGGGAGGATCAGAGGGCATACGGGACATAGTTCATGAACATGTTTAATTAAATTTTTAAAGTGCTAGAAATTAAAAATATACTTAAAACATCTTAATGTACTAATGTCAAGTACTCAAGCAATTCCTAATGCCACAGTGATAATGGCAAGTTTTTAACTAACTACTGGGAAATCATTGACAATTTTGGAGGAATCATTTTGAGGTTTAAATCATACCTGTGATTAACATAGTTTTTAAAAAATGCTTTTAAGACATGCACAATAGCTTAGTCAGGATTCCCACTACACCAATGGCTGATAGTCAGAACTTAGTGATGTCACTCACTCATGGTAGCCAGACATGGTCCTAGACCCCATGAGGATCATTAAACAGTATTTAAGCAGAGACTAAGAACAATGTTCTACTCTGTACATCTCAGTAGACGACATCTGCATCTGTCCTGTGGCTGGAGAGTCTCCTTGAGAATCCTGGCCCTGGAATCAGAGACCTCTGTTAGATGCTGGACCTGACCTTCTGTTAAGATATGTGCCTCACCTGAGCAGCCTTGGAAAGATAGGCTGAGGACTGTAGTTAGGAATGTGATTACCCTCAGCATAATAAAATAAAACTTTTCTAAAATACGTGTATCTATCTACCTTCTTGCTCAGGAAAAGCATGTCCACTGATCCAAAGTCCATAGCCCTTATGTTCCCATTGCTTCTATGTGCCTGCACCAACAAGGATGTAAAGGAATAATCCAAAGTATGGGGACAGCAGGAAAAACTTAATTATTTATATTTTAGTTTTCAGCATTAAATACTTTGATACTAAACTATTAATGCTTCCTGCTAAAAGCAACACTTGCCTACTAGTTGAGAATTTGAAAGTTAGCAATTTAGGGAAACATCCTGAGATTTCAGTTTCATCTTTAAGTATCGTTTGGGGCCTTGGGACAGATGGTTAATAGACAGCAGCATCCCTAAGCAGGTCTCATGCTTCCTTGGTGCCCATTCTTCAATCTTACAGCACATGGATTAGAATCTGGAAAGCAGAACCTTCTCACATCCAGAGAAAATGTTTCTCTGAATCTGCCCCCGTGTTCATTTTCACTGTGACTATAGTAGAGTCTCATTTGTTCACACCAGGGACATTTCAGAATTGTCCTAGGTTTTTAACCAGCCACTGTGCCATCCTTCTTTGATGCAAGGTCAGAAACAGCCAGGTAGATCATGAATAGAAATGGAATGGCTTTTTAATGTAATTTAAAAATTTTCAACCTGAATGGAGGGTACTTGCCTGGATTATTACAGAGCTGTACTTGAAAGCCTTTGCCTCAGCCACTGACCTGGAGTCTGGGACATCCTCCCTTAACCTTCCTCTCACTTTTCCTGCAGTAATTACTCCGGATCCATCCTCTGCCCTTGGTGTCTGCAGGACATCTGAGCTTTTTACATGCGGACCACCTCCAATTAGGGAACTCAATTTTCTTTTGTTAGCACCTCTCCTTGGGTGGTCCTAATCATGAAGTCCTACCCTTGGGCCTTTTTCCCTTTGTTTTTCTCCCTCTTGAACAACACTTTTACAAGGGTCATAATGGCAAAAGCCTGTAAAATCTATTTTAGATGTCTCAGCTTTGTTGTGCTAACTTGACACTTTCTACCCTTTCATAATAGACTACTGTGGTCTTGTGTTTCAATTAGAGTTTTCTGATTAATTCTTCATGATTTAGAACATCTTTATCTCTTCAAGGAATCTGATTCAGTTAACCTACCTTAACCTCAATTTTGTACACAACATAAGCAATGCTTTCTTTATTTCTACCTTTTAACACAGTCATGCTTAGTTGATCTTTTGCTGGTAACCTTCAGAGAATTGAAAAGGAGGATTTAGGTAAAACACTGTAAGAGCAGAAAGCTAATTGGATTTTCAATAAAAAAATTAATTGCCACATCCTACAACAATAAAGAGGTCAGACAAATCTCCGATGTATTTTTACCGGCAATGCATTTGCATTAGAAAAGATCAATAGAAGGTAATATAACAAATTAATTTAGAGAGGTGAAATTGATTAGTTAACCCTTTTGTTACCTCTAGGGTAGGTTCAAATTGCTGGTAAAAAATAATTTCTTATTAGATTTGTCTTATTCTTTCTTTGTATTGGATGGTCTTATAGAATTCCTTACAATAGTATCAGATATGTATTAACTATGAAAACAGGTTTCTGGGTCTTTCGTGGAATCAGCCTTGCAGCTTAGAGGACAACTGCTGGCTCTGTGTATGCGGGGGCCTGTGTGTGTGTGTGTGTGTGTGATTGTCATTTTCAACATTTTAATTTATGATCAGTTATAGGCATTTTCAACAAGATCCTGGTGATCTAACACATACTCGCTTTCCACTCCCCTTCGCACATCAACATTTGGAAAACTTCACAATCGATTTTATATAACCTGGGTTTTGGATTCCAGGGACATCTCATGAATAAACAGAGCAAAGTATTTGTATACATATTGATAAACAACTTCCTTAACATCTTCCTTTGGAATTTAATAGACAACAATAATGCCTTGTTACAGGATAGCCTTCAGTTTTCACCATTTGCTCTAATAATTCATGCGCAAAAGTAAATTGTATACTTTAACAAGCACTGTTTATTGAAACTGCTGAGAATTTTACTCTAAAAAATTCATGCATCTTAATCATGCCCTTCACAGTTCCTGATATATATTTTACTAAGAGAGCTACCTATCTTATAAAATGATTTGAAAGTTGGAAACATGATTGCAGGGACACTATCGGAATACATGACTTTTTTTTTATAAAGCCATAGAGAGTGTTTATACAGAAAATTCGTTTCCAGTCATTATATCATTCTGATATTTAAATAAAACTCTAAAGAGATTTAACTAGGATATAATACTTAGCAATGTGCAAATAACAAGTCATTACACATTTATTATCCTAAAATAACAAAAAAAAATTTAGGCAGGCAGTGGTGGCACACGCCTTTAATCCCAGCACTCGGGAGCAGAAGCAA
Source organism: Neodon shergylaensis (assembly GCA_025134845.1). NCBI lineage: Eukaryota > Metazoa > Chordata > Mammalia > Rodentia > Cricetidae > Neodon > Neodon shergylaensis. Next base: position 32,356,951 of record JABTXL010006712.1, read on the forward strand.
GTGGATCTCTGTGAGTTCGACGCCAGACTGGTCTACAAGAGCTAGTTCCAGGACTGGCTCCAAAGCAACACAAAGAAACCCTGTCTCAAAAAAACAAAACGAAACAAAACAAAATCTTGTATTCCTAAAGAATCAAAAGCCTGTATTGGATCCAGTATGGATTAACATGTTATCAGGGCTGGTTCCTACTGGAAACCCGCAAAACTATTCATTTGCCCTTTTTCATCATGGCAAAGGCATTTGTGTTTCCTTAACTCACCCTTTGCTAGCTGCATCCTGTACCTTCTATATTGACATCCTATCATATTGCATGACCTGTTTTCACATTACATGGCCTGCTTTTCGCTTTCTGATTACACTGGATTCACCTAGACAAGATGTAATGAAAACCTTGATGGGTATTCATTCCTGTTTGTAAACTTTACTACACATCTGGAGTCAATTAAAATCCAAATGAATGGGCATACCTATGAGGGAATATTTCTTAGTTAAATTACTTAATTTGGGAAGACCATTTCCAAGCCAGCTCTTTGAGGTGGGAGGTGAGTACTTTAATGCAAAACTTTTGAGGTAGTGATTTCCACCATAAATCTGAACTACACCTTCTGCTGGAAGCCTGTATAATGGACATGGAAAAGGGGAGGATTCTCTTTTCCTGCTTTCTCTCACTCTGTCTAGCAAATCCATTCCTTACCTAGCACTAGAACTTACTCTTCAGGATTTCAGGGTTTATTGAGACATCCAAATCATGGACTGAATAACTACTAGATTCTTAGATCTGTGCATATACACCAATTAGGATTAGCTAGATCACAACCAGTAAGTAATTCATAAATCCTCTGTGTGTGTACATATATTATATATATATACATATATATATTATATTATATATATGCTTGTATACATGTATGTATGCATGCATATAGATTCATTCTATAAGATCTATTACTCTAGAGAATTCAGAATAATTCAGGTTTTGTGTATCATCACAACAATAGTAAACCAAAATAAGACAAGTTGGTAGTTTGAGTGGGTATTGCTGTGACTGAGCTGATTATGTTGTTTGGAGAAAATTATAGAAAGACTTTAGAACTTTGGACTAGAAAAGTTCTTGAGTGTTAAGAACACAGTAATCTTCTGGAGGAACTTGCACGGTTAGACTGTTGAGAGTAATACAGATAATGCAGGTCTGGTTTGTGAGTTTCAGAGAAGGACAAAGACTCTACTAGGTCACTTGAGTTAAGAATCTGGGGTTCTGTTTAGCTGGGGCTGTGATGAACAAGAGACTGGAACCAATAAGATTAAACGCCGCCTTACTGGAGCAATAGACGCTGATCAGTTGGAGCTAAGAAATTAGCAGTTATTAAGAAGAGACCAGCGTCATTAAGGTGAAATCTTCTAAGAAGTTTTTTTTTTCAGAGTCTGAACATAGTAGCTGTACTCATCAGGTGGCCAAGATCGTAGCTTGTTCTCACAGCCAAGCTTGGTAGTTTAAGAGTCGCCCAGGTGGTAATGGTAGTCACCCAGGTAGTACTGGCTTTGCATACATGGATGGATCATAAGAAGTTGAGATTTGGTGCTGTGAGAGGCCAGGATATGCTATTGGAGAAGGTACAGCCTCAGTAGTAGTTGAAGCCCCAGAACTGAAGGGGTCATAGAGATAAGTTGAGACTGGCCACCATGAGGAAGCCTAGGAGAGACTATTGGTGAAAGTGTAGCCCAGTTGCAGCAGAAGATTCCAGTACTTTGTACAATCCGGAATCATGGGATTACCACTAAGAATAGCAGCAGCAGTGGAGTGAAGCCTGCCCTAACATAGAAGACAAGGTGTGAGTGCTGCAGAGGGCAGAACCAAAAAAAAAAAAAATGATGCAAGTCCCTTGGAGGAACCCAGAGACTGTGAGTGAAACTCAGGTATTTGGACATTTAGTTGTTTACATTTTGGGAGCTTGGTTTTGGAGATTTGAGTTTTGTTTTGTTCAGATTGTAATTGTGTCCTCGTTCTTCTTTCTTGAAGTAAGAAAGTATTTAACTTATTTTTGAATTTACAGGAGGCCATTTTTGAACTTTTGAAAAGATTTTGGAATTTTATAGACTATGGGTTATATTTTATATATTTGTTTGTTTGCTTGTTTTTAAAATTCTTGTTGCATATATTCATCCTGACTGGTTTCCCCTCCCTCCACACCGCCCAGCTCCCACCTGATTGCTCTGTCCCTCAGATCCACTCCTCCCTCCTTCCCCTTTAAAGAAGATCAGGACTTCCAGAGTTATCAACCAAATATGGCATAACTAGTTGCAAAAGATTAGGCACAAACCCTCATATCAAGCCTGGATGAGGCATCTCAGTAGGAGGAAGAAGGTCTCAAGAGCAGGTGAAAAGATCAGAAACACTCCCATCCCCACTGTTAGGAGTCCCACAATACCCATTACACAACCATAACATATATGCAGAGGACATAGCTCAGGCCCATATAAGGTTCATGACTGTCACTTTTGTCTCTGTGATTCCCTATAATCGCAGCTTAGTTGATTTGGTGGGCTGAGTTCTCATGGTGTCCTTGAAATTTTTGGCTCCTACAATCCTCCTTCCCTATTTTTTCAAAGTTCCCCTTGCTCCACCTAATATTTTGCTGAGGGTCTCCCATTAGTTGCCAAATGATGCCTCTCTAATGACTGTTGGCTAGGCACCGATCTCTAAGTATAGAAAAATACCGTTAGTAATCATTTCATTGAATTTTTTTTTCAGTTGTGCTTGTTTCTATCCTATGTCTCTGACCTTTCCAGCCTCTAGTTCCTGGCCACCCAGGCAGTGTCCATGGGCCCACTCTCATGAAGTGGACCTCACATCAGTTTGCTAGTCCCACAACTTCTGTGCCACCATTACTATAGCACATCTTGCAGGCAGGACAGATTGTAGGTCAAAGGTCTTATGGTTGGGTTGGTGTCTCAGTCTCATGCTGGAAGCCTTGTGTGGTTATAGAGGATGACAGATTCAAGCTCTAGATTCCCTATTACTTAGAGTCTTCACTAGAGTCAGCTTCATAGATTCTATGGAGTTTTGGCTGTACCAGCTTTCCCCATTGCCTTCCCACTGTTCCACTTGTCTCTCAAGTATTCTCTCCATCCATCCATCTCCTACCCAACCTGATCATTCCTGTTTCCTTGCCCTCATATCCCCATTCTATGCACAAAATGATTTTATTTTCCTTTCCTAGGAAAATTCAGGTATGCACTCTGAGGCCTCCTTGTTACTTAGTCTCTCTGGGTCTATGGATTATAGCAAGGTTATCTTTTACTTAACAGCTATGTTCTCTTATAACTGAGAACCTACCATGTTTGTCTTTTGAGGTCTGGGTTACCTCACTCACAATGATCTTTTATGCAGTTATATCAATTTGCTTGCAAATTTCATGATGTAATTGCTTTTAACAGCTGAGTAATATTCCACTGCGTAAATGTATCATATGTTCTTTATCCATTCTTCAGTTGAGATGCATTTAGGTTGGTCCAGTTTCTGGATATTATGCATAAAGTTGCTATGAACATAAATGAGCAAGTGTTCTTGTGGTAGGATAGAGAGTCCTTTGGATATATGCCCAAACTTGGTGTAGCTCGGTCTTGAGGTAGATTGAAGCAGACAAGTTGATCAATGGGATCAAATCAAAGACACCCACCCCCAAACATAAATCTACACACCTATGGACACCTGATTTTTTACAAAGAAGCCAGAAATATACAATCGAAAAAAGAAAGCATCTTCAACAAACAATAATAACTTAACTGGATGTCACCATGTAGGAAAGTGCAAATAGACTCACATCTACCATCCTGCAAAAACACCCTGCTTCAAGTTAATCAAAGACCTCAACATAAAACCATATCACCTGAGTCTAAAAGAAGAGAAAGTAGGAAATAACCTTGAACACTTTGCCACAGGAGACATCTTCTTGAATAAAACATGAAAGCACAGGCATTAAGATCAACAATCAATATGTGGGACCTCGTGAAACTGAAAAGCTTCTGTAAAGCAAAGGAAACTGTCAATAGGACAAAACAACAGCCTACAGAATGAGAAAAGATTTTCAGCAACTCCACATGTGACAGAAGGCTAATATTCAAAATATATTAAGAATTCCAAAATCTAGACATCAGCAAGCCTAATAATCCAATACAAAAATGGGTTACAGATATTAACTAGGAATTCTCAACAGAGGATATCAAATGGCTGAAAAACACTTTAAAACAACTTCAACTTCCTTAGTCATCTGGGACATGCAAATCAAAACTACTTTGAGGTTCCAACTTTGGATTTTAAAAGAGACAAGATATTTTAAAGAGATTGGATTTTTAAATATTTAAAATTTTAAAGACTATGGTACATTTAAAATTTGAAATGTTTAAATTGTAGTGTTGATATTCATATTCGATCTTGGCAATTAACAAGAAAGTAAAGTTTATGGCTTAATAGTTATATGCTTATGTGTCAATTTAACATGGGTGATATTGTGTTGACTAGTTTTACGTCAGCTTGACACAGAGTAGGGTTATCTAAAAAAGGGAAACCCAATTGAAAAAATGCTTCCGTAAAGTATGGCTGTAAAACATTTTATTAATTAGTAATTGATGAGGAAGGGTCTAGCCCATGGTGGGTGGTGCCATTCCTGGCTTGGTGGTGCTAGA